>MCBS01024756.1:0-10326 GCA_003611235.1 Golovinomyces cichoracearum
GCGTAATTACATTACAACAAGTCTCTAGGGATCACTCACCCGTATCAAACCTCGTGGGTGTAGGGTATTAGCCTGATGCGTAAATAATTCAAATCAAATCATCGTGATAGATCAGCACGAACTACAGGTTATATCGGCTGACCAGCCGTCACAATGCCAAGTCATTTCTCCTAAAGAAAAATGCTTTGAGAACATGCGTGCTGTAACGGAGAGCTCTTGCGTTCTGAACCATGCGATAGAGCTACGTAGTACCGAGATTTGATAAAATGTATCTCTTGATAATGGGAACATCTTTTGAACTTGTAAAAATCTATGTGCGCATATTATGAGTACTCCAAACTGCACTCATAACTCAAATTATTCCCCAAATAAACCTGTATACTACAACAATATGATCCGGTCTCATTCTACAACATCATGAATCAGCATTTCAATATAAATTTGAAAGCTGTTATATGTATTTATAAGATGAAAGGGTAAAATTGGTTGCCTAGAGCCTCCAAAATCGACCAGGATAGTTGCTTTCCGCTCGTTGTCCTCGGCAAATCTAATTGATTGGTGTCTATAATAAAAATAGAAGTAACGTAGCACCTGAGATTGGCTAGTTGGTAAGAGATTTCGGATATAAAAGGTGTGTAGTGACTGTGTTGAAAGCGCAATATTTCGTGCAGAAACGATTTCAGCAGAAGGATTGACTGATAAATTGGACAGTAAATATCGCTAGAGGTGAGCAGGTGCGAATTAAACCTGTAAAAAATCTAGATTCGAGCCATTCAAGAAGAGTCACAAGCTCTTTCTGAGAAATTTCAAGTTTTTCTCATATGAATAGATCGCTCATTTTTATTTAGCATGCGTCAAGTACTATTCTATAGCATCATTCATGATGGCTCCTGAGAATCCATGATTTTAATAGAAAGGATGAAAACACAATGATATCCTACTCCTCTTTAGGTTTCTCATCTATTCATGCGAATCCTGATGGTATTCTTTCATCAGCATAGTCCCCCAACAGCATTTAACGAAGTCTTTAACCACAATCGCCCCAGGTATGTAGAGAGAAGAGCTAGATGTTATCGAAAAAATACGAAGAAATTTTCAAATGAGAAAATTATCAGCGTGAGTAGTCGGGCTCTTCTGAACTTTCAGGGAGGGTTGGATGAGTTCCCCATCTAGGTTTATAAAGTGTGGTTACTGTAGCTGATTAGCGTGAGAGAGAGGAGTGAACTTCCAGCGCTTTCCTATCGGATTCTTCCATCAGCCGATATTCCTCAGATGATAGAGATTATAATCCTATTTATTCGACTCCACACAAAAAACTTGGTTGTAGTCCAAGATTTGGGATAAACCATCAGCATGATGAATGCGTCTACATCTTGGGGGACCATAAATTCTATAGATAACTCATACCAAGTCGGGTTTTAGCCTTAAATTCTTGATCTGTGCATATTCACCTCCGAGAAATGACGAAGGCTGCTCACTTGACATGTTGTCATTACTTGTTGAGGGTGTACGCTCTGCTCCCTAGTGTATTACTTTATCTTAAAGTGAAATCTTTACTCAATTTCGATAGAAGCTTGTGAGTAGTGTCGCTATTTTGTCACTGGTGCATGTGTAACCAAAATGCGAAAAGGTGGTTTGTATTAGATCTAACGGAGTAAATATATGTCTTGCTATCTTTTAGGTATTTATACACTAAAACACGTGATATGTGTAGTGCTGTACAGAAATATCGCCTCCATGATTCTGATGATTGCTCGACGGACTTCTACTACTAACCACTAACAATATATTGTGGTAAATTTCATACGAGGTCCTGTGTAGCTTAAACAGGAGTAATAATGACCCAAGTAAATCGCTAATTTTAGTTCATAATGTCCCTTGTACTAATGTCTGTGAATTTCATAGACGGCTAATAAGCCGTTACAAGTAGTTATCGTTGTCATCCCTTCTTCACACATGTACTATATTTCCTTTGAGATTGTTGTCCCGCTGGTATTCAGATGAAAAGAAATAAAATATCAAAATAACCAAACCATGCTATATCATCCGACAATGTGCGAAACTTAATCAAGCTGCAAGCTTGTTTTAATGAAAGGTAAAGTACGAGACCACAAAACTTTTAATTCCCAGGTCCTCATCAAGCTTAAAACTTAAACTTTCATCAAGAAATAATAAACGGGAAACTGCTAAATCCACTTAATACCGAAAAATATGTCATATGCCAGATAAATGCTGCTCTATTAGCAGACTAGTTTCAACCACAAAAATAATGTAGATGCAATTTAGATAACACAGCTTAGAATTTATTATCAAAATCCATTAGCCAAGCTCTACCTAAATCTTTTGCTAGGCCGAGCCTAAGAAGCCTCAACAGATCATTTCCTGTTGTCTCGGTCGAAATAAAATCTCTCCAATCCCATCCTCTCTCTACCAGATTTTTAGATGGCGCTCCGGAAAACTTTACCAGTTGCCTTTGGTTCGAAGCTAGAGGTGGGCTAATCACGGGGAAATTATTGCTCATTCTATCAAGATTGATAATTGATTGTTGCTGTGATTTAGAAGGAGCTGATTCTTTACGCGCGCCGCGTGAAGTGATAACAGTCTGCAAAAATTTTGTACATTTCGTATATACAAACGATGGGACGGAATGAAAGTCCTCGATGATGTAAAGGAGTGTTTGGATCTGAGGTACAGTTAAGATAAAATCTGTTTGGTTGACAAAAACCATGGCTTCACCAAGCAAGGCGAGAAGAAATTTGACATGTACAACGGCATTATTTTCTTTATCATAAAGCCCACCACGGATATGATCACTGGAGCTAGTGATAACAGCAAGTAAAGCGATAGATGCTTGTCTTTTTCTAGCATTAACACAACTCTTAGCCTTATCACTTGGCATTAAATGCTCATCTCGTAAATCATAGAATTTTCGTAGACTAGCATAACCGCTTAGAAATACGTGTAGGAGTCTTGCAGCCTCTGAATCCATCCCCGAAATCTCTGTCAAGGCATCCTGAGGAGAATCTATCAAAGTCCTCATATGATAATCTAGACCCTCATCAGGAGGAAAGGCCGAAGATTGGACTAGGGAAGAGCTTATAAGAGATTTTAAAACTTTTCTAACTTTTTTTGGGTTGTGAGCAAGGGCATAATAATACAATGCTTCACCATATTTGTGAGAGCTCTTCTCAAGCTTCTCTGCGTATCTCTGCATTAATTAGCTTATTGAGTCTTTCAATTAATCAGATAACTCACTTGGGCAGCAATCTCAGCGTGCTCGTTTAGATCTAAAGAGTTGAGTAATTTACAAAGCCTGTTAACTGTAATTGAGTCCTCGAGAGAAAAATTATTGAGGAATTCCCTTATAATTTCCATCGTACGTGCTCCGGAGTCGAGTCTCCCAAAAATCGCTATTGATATTTCCCAACTATTCAACTTCATTTCAGGGTCAGCGGAAGATTTCAAGTCCTTTCGCTTAGACAGGTTATTAGCGTAAGTTATTAATGTTTTATCTTTGATTCCATCAGAATTTAAAGAAGACTGGGTGATACCCAATACATCAAAGTCCTCTTGATCTAAACTTCCACCCATATTAATAAGAGTTTTCTCTTCTGCTTTCGGTAGCCAACCAGCTAATGAACCAATTTCTGCAACAGCACATGATACTGGCCCTGACCAGTAGCGTAAAAAATTGATTACATTTTCTGAATCACCTTGAAAAAGTGAAGCTAATGCAATTTGAACCTCGTCTGCACTATTAATCTGAAAATCTGTAGAGTTTGAAGTTGCAGCCTCAAATGATACTCGTATTTTGTGATCATAGAATTTAGATATCGAGTTTTTGTTCGAGATGTAGGACATCTGCTGAAGATAGTTCGTGGATAGGCCTTGATCTTTTTTACATTCATCCCACCAGACCACTAAACCAATCGTTGCTTCGCACCAGTCCTGGGAATTTGCTAGAATGGTGCTCATATCCCCCATCACTAAGTTGTAAAAAGTGACAAGACTTTGGTAAAGATGCCATGGAATCAAGCTCCTCGCCTTTTTTGCAGTTTCGTTGAATGAGCCAGGTTCAAGCATAGATCTCTCATTATCATTTAGTTCATGATTTCTGCCTTCATTAAACTTCTTCAGATCTTCTAAGGCCTGGAGAGCTCGAAGTCTGAACATCCTCCATTCATTATTTCGAGAATTCCAATCACCATGAGTAGCAGGGCACTTCAAAAGAATTTGTACAGCAGTTTCCATGGCCCACTCGATATTGGTCATAGTTATGTCAGACATTTTTTTTCTACCTGGGGCATCTAGCAAAATATCTGTCTCATCCCTGGTATATTTCCATCCAGCATTCTTCATTAGATTTAGTACTGAGTTTACCTTACCACGAATAAGGCAATTGAAGACAGTATCCCAGAAGAGTTTATGGTTCGCAGGACTTGGCCTATGGGCCAGGATTTCTTCATATTGATTTGGATAAGGATTGTGATATTTCTCCATCCATTCTAGCAGAGTCTGAGGTAGAGTCATCTCTCTGGAAGTTAAAGACGAAAATTTATTTCGAGGGTGACGTATTCTGAGTGTAAGGCTAGCTAAGAAGTTTGCCTTAACAAAATTAGGGGCCTGTGGTCCAGGACCTATGGAAGTGGTATATTCTTCTGAACGATAAACTATAGTTTGTTCATAGTAGTTTTCCCAAAGTTGTATGAGTTCTTGTGAGACATTAAATAAAATATCTTCAAGGTCTTCTTTGTCAGAATCTGAGCTTGTAGCTTGATTATATAGCTTGTTTGTTAAAGCCTCTGTTGCCAAAATTAAATCATCAGACTCCTCGACAGATTGGAGCGTCATAGAAGAGTACATGCTTCGAGCAATATCCGCGTATTTAAATACACCAGCCGGTGAATTATCCGACCAATTTTTTTCTTCAATTCCGTCCATTTGTATATCCATACTCTCCGATGATAAGTTTGCTGACTGAGGTTGCAAACCAGAATAAATATCTTCGAGATCACTGGATGAGTTGATTCCCGAGTCCGGCTCAAAGCCGGCAAAATCCTCTTCATTCGTGTTTTCCTTCTTATTCTCATCAGAATGATGAATGAATTTTCCAGTTTTAAAATTGTTGTACGATTGCTGAGAGTCGAGTGATTCCTCATGATCTCTACTTCTCAAGACATTTTCCTCCTTCTCCTCAAGATTGTCACGTGGTGAGTTATTAATTCGCTGCGATGAATGCCCGCTCTCATATTGATTTAGTTTATCCTCTGATGTAAGAGTCAATGAAAAATCAGGTATATTATTTCCTTGCGATGAGAACAAATTTGGTTTTACAGGGCTTTCTAAACTAATCAAAGAGCTTCCTAAGTTCGGAGGTGGCCCGTCTGTCATTAATGAACTCGAGGATAATGGAGGCGGCCCTGCTGGTGTTGTTGATGAGTTTGTCCCGTAAAAATCGATCTTCCCTTTGCCAAGGTTGGCCTTACGTCCCGGTGTAGAGGGATTTGAGGGACAAGGGACTTGAATACTCATAGTAATGTTTGAGAGCCTCCACGGAGATTGCTGATATATACGATTCCAGATAATTCAAGTAATGATTATTTGCTTTAGGTATCGCTCAATTTTGTCAAGCAAGATCGACAGTGGTTTTCATTACGATTTTATTGACTCTCAACTCAATCATGACATATTTCGGATAGCTGTGTATTGATATATTTAGCGTATGATTTCAACGCGCAACGCGACATACATCCCTTGTAAACTGGCTAGGGGATAATTACATGCCAAAAACATCTTTTGTCATTTGACAATGCCACGGTATGATTTGTTTCCGGATTACATTTGGTTTTAACCAATGGCTACAGAGAAATAATCACTGTCCAGGCGGGCCAGTGTGGCAATAGCAGTTAGTTTCTCTTACCTTCAAATTTTACTTTAAATTTTTCTGACAACGTTCGATCACAGTTGGTAGTCAATTTTGGCAGCAGCTTTGCCAAGAGCATGGGATCAGCCAAGATGGAAATCTGGAAGAGTTTGCAACTGAGGGCGGTGATCGGAAGGACGTTTTTTTTTATCAATCTGACGACACTAGATACATACCAAGGGCAATTTTGATCGATTTAGAGCCTAGAGTTTGTGAAAAATAATGAAAATAATTAAAACGGATGCTCATTTACTCGCTAGGTTATCAATAGCATCCAGACAGGTCCTTATAAAAATATCTACAATCCAGAAAACTTTTTTGTGGGCAAAAACGGAGTCGGGGCAGCAAACAACTGGGGTGATGGATACCAGACAGGAGAGTCTGTGAATGAAGATATTATGGAGATGATAGATAGAGAAGCAGATGGCAGTGATTCACTTGAGGTGAGAGTCGCCCCGAGTGCACTTAAATTGAACTCAACTGATAATTCAGGGCTTTATGATGTTACATTCGATCGCTGGAGGGACAGGATCTGGTCTAGGTTCTTTTCTTCTGGAAAGGCTTAATGACCGTTTTCCCAAAAAGATTATTCAGACTTATTCAGTCTTCCCAGATACAACGAACTCAGGTGACGTAGTTGTGCACCCATACAATAGTCTTCTCTCTATGCGTAGATTGACTCAAAATGCTGATTCAGTTGTGGTCTTGGACAACGGTGCTCTGTCCCGGATTGCAGCTGATCGTCTCCACGTTCAAGAGCCTTCCTTCCAGCAAACAAACCAGTTGGTAAGCAGCCCCGCCGATTCTCAATAACTTATTTTAAGGCTTAAAGTCAGGTCTCTACAGTGATGTCCGCTAGCACAACAACTTTGAGGTATCCCGGATATATGCACAATGACTTAGTTAGCATTGTTGCTTCTCTCATTCCAACTCCACGCTGTCATTTTCTCATGACTGCTTACACTCCTTTTACGGGTCACAATGTGGAACAAGCCAAAACGGTTCGAAAGACAACCGTACTAGATGTTATGCGACGACTTCTCCAGCCTAAGAATCGAATGGTTTCAACAGTTCCTGGAAAGAAGAGCTGTTACATTTCTATTTTAAATGTAATACAGGGCGATGTAGACCCCACAGATGTTCACAAAAGTTTATTAAGAATTCGAGAACGAAAATTGGCGACATTCATCTCTTGGGGTCCGGCAAGTATTCAGGTAGCGCTGACTAAAAAGAGTCCATACATACCCATGAATCATAGAGTCAGTGGTTTAATGCTGGCCAATCATACAAGTATCTCGACAGTAAGTTCTGATCATTACTCATAGTAACTCAACCTTTCTGAAAAATAATTTAGCTCTTTAAGCGTATTGTAAAGCAATATGATGGCATGCGAAAAAGAAACGCGTTCATGGAGGGCTATAAAAAGACAGCTCCATTTTCTGAAAATCTAAATGAATTTGACGAGGCACGTGAAGTTGTGACAGACCTCATTGCCGAATACGAAGCAGCAGAAGATTCTGACTATCTAAATCCTCCTGAAATAAATGATCAGACTCCAGCGGAGGCCAGTGAAAAGAGGAATTAAGTCTCTATCTTTGAATCCATTGGAGTTTTTTGCCTCTTCGGGTCAGAATACATTCTAAAATGTACGAGACGTGTATATTTCAAAATTCTATTGCGGAATATCTACTGCGGCGAGCTAGAATCAATAATCTTGGCGAGATTAATGCCTTTTATGGAAAAAAATCATTTCCATCTTATAGTTACCAATCTGCTTCTACTATATCAGTAGTGGGAAATTTATTGAAACGCACGATTCTTTCGTCGCCAGAAGTGTTGGAAGAAAACTTCCCAAATATCATGACGGAAGTATCTACAAGAAACCTGATATTTTAGATATCAGTCTTACCTGAAGCTAGGGCTTTTAACATTTTTACATGATATCTGATCATGTAATAATATCAGTATGTGAAGTACACTAAAACCTCAATTAGTTAGAATTTCATCTCGATGCTTGTTAATTATGTATGAAAATAACTAGGTTTTTGTTAAAAATTAAAGTACGTTGTGTGAAATTCAGAATCTCAATTATCGCCTGTAACAAAGTTTTTTATTGGTTTTTTTCTTTGGTACACTAATGCATCTTTGTTCCTTCAATATTGACAATTTCCTGACTTTTATTGTATCCTAAATTTTTCAAAAAAACAACTAGCCATTGTGTATCCGCAAAGACTCAAATCTTTCGTTTCTTCTCCATGTGAATAGCCGACAATAATTTATCAACAATGCAGGCTGATCAAATGGGCGAACATCATATGTAAAAGTAACTTTATGTGTCACAATTTTTTTATTAAATTTAGTAAAGGAAATTTCTTCAAAAAAATATACTTATTGATTGATTGTTAGGTCATAGGCTCTAGCCCAGCGCTCTTAAGCATGAGACCTGCGAAGATGGGATATTTTTGCTAACGCCGCAGAGCTTACCTCATTTAACCCAAACAATACTCAGATTAGCTACAAACATTTTTAACAAAATAATTGCAGGAAATTATCTTGAGAAACGTATAAAGTACTTCTCGTACTCCGTCACTCAGTTACGCAAAATATCATGGCCATAAATTTGGCTCCTACACATCCAACTATGGTTAGTGTACAGTAGAGTGAAAAAAGTACTTGCACATTTTCGAATACAATAAAATTGGAATAATAAATTTGAACACACAGCTTGACGTACATGTCAGGTTCTTTGGGTTGGCGCTTGAAAATTATGGACTGAAACTTTTGTGGTGGGAATGCACTGAATCTTTGCGGTTCATTCTTGGATTGTGTCTCTAAGTCGCTTATTTTCTATGCATTTCTTTTAGACTGAGATACCGCGATTAGTAGCAGTTTTTTAGCCTACGTAGGCTAGGCATTTTCAGTGACAGATTCGATATTTGAGCCGGCGCGGGGGATTGAAAATTTGTGTTTGCTATGGGCCACAGAATTACACTGCTTTCGCCTTATAAATTTTCATCACGCATCTCAAAAATTATAACACAAGAGGAATAAAACCTAGATCTTTAACTCGTCAGATCTTATTTATCCAAAGTGATTGTGCGAGTCTCGAGTTCGATCCCTTGACGACTAGAAACTCCCCAATGGGCGATAGTTGCTGAAAGAGGGGTGTAGAGCGCATCTCCGTAGGTTATGCCGGAAGATTCATTAAAGAAATTGCTCAATGTGCGCACAGAGAACTGTTAGTTCCGAAAGCAAATTATCCCATATGGGACGTAAGACGTATGAAGGATAGCCAGAATTCATGATTCTCTAAGCTACAGCAGTGCCCATGCGGTGCCCAACTGTTCGCAGTAACGACGTTCGAGCCAGCTAGTTACATCAGGTCTGATTGCTAGGAATACATTCGCCGTGAGCCAGGGGCCACGGACTGAGGGAAAAACCACATGAGATAACCCCATATTGAGATAAAACCTCTGCTATTCTTCTCATAATTTTTTTTAGAACGAGTAGCCGCAGTCTCCCCCCCGAACAAAGCCATAAAGGATTTCAGCATACCACCTTTAGAAATTGTAACTAGCACCTGACTAGTTACACCAATAGCTTATTAAAAGTGGTGTTTGATAATGCAAAGCTTTTCTCTCTACATACCTGGAACGATTGTAGGAGGTTCCATTGAATGGGTTGCTAGGATTTCCTTTTGTATAATCTATGTGTACGGAGATATACTAGATCATCGCAGTTCTATAATTCTGATCTGGGCTTTTTGGTCGAGCGGTTATGAATATATCTCTTGCAAAAATGTAGGATGGCACCCTCTTGCCTTTTACTCTTTGTCTGAATCTTTTTCTTTGCCTTGCCGTTTACATTCTGCTCTGACAGGGGCTCAGATTAGGATGTGCTAGAGAAATAAAGACGATCGAGACCGGTGAAATTGAGTAGAAAATTAAAGAGCAGGCTACCTTCTTATTTCACTTACTCCTCTTGAGAGAAAGTGTTCCCAGGCAGTAACACGAGGACGTGTAGAATAGAACTTGACACCCATGTCAGCACAAGAGACCTTGGTAGAATTATCCGTGTCGGAGAATCACTTTAGCAGCTGATTAAAATCCATAATTTTTTTAGGATAGATAAAGCCTTTTGACGAGGATATCTGATGATCGTTATGGGCTGCACGCTGGTCCTTGGAATAGGAGTTTGAACCAAGATGATGATGATGATTATCGTGCCGGGCTTACACCCTCAATTTAAGAGATATGACACATATGGAGGACATCTAGAAAACAAGTTCTTTCATTCCCCAGCAGAGGCCAGCCGGTACCTACCTTCTTCAATTATGTGCCTCACGCTAGTTGCATCAGGTCGAATAGGTAGGAACGGATTCACAACGATCCGTAGACCACGTA
>MCBS01024758.1:0-13882 GCA_003611235.1 Golovinomyces cichoracearum
GTTCCCAGGCGACACCACGAGGAAGTGCAGAGTATGACTTGACGCCCCTTTCGAGGCTTATTTGACTAATGTGCTGTTCTTAACAGCCACAAGTGATGCAGCAATCTATTCTTCTCTGTACGACTTCATGAGGTAGTTATAAAGATATGATGATAAAGGTTTGAAGTCTATAGGACTAAATTTGATTGCGTGGTGTAATGTTCAATTAGAGTGGTTGATATGGTGGTGAGGGATTTCAGGGGGTATATTTACGTAACTCAACTTAATGTAGACGATAATTTCCTTGTATTATTTATGGAGTTCTAATATTAGTAACCATCTCTACATTTGATTGTGTAATAGACTAGCTCTGCCTGGTATAAACAACAACGCTAGATCGTAGAATAGAGGGTAGACAGAAGATTGGAATAAAAACGATTGATCTCATAGAAGTACTACTATATTGGCTTTATGATACTAACAGTAACCCAGTCGAGGTTAGGTGAGAAGGATTAGTATGTAGTGTGGTGGTTGGTAATCCGCCTACCACGGTCACGGAAGATGTCGGGTTCTTAGATTAATATTAGATCTATTTGTGAAATATATGCTTCATTCATGACGATATCGTGTTTGTGTGCTCCACGCCCAACATTGTGCGAGACAATCGTAATCGTTCTTAATTTACAGCTGAGTTTGATTGTGCCTCTCATTTAAAGTTCCATTTGTGTATCACTCGGGCCCTTTTCATCTTCTAGGACGCTGAAAATATTAGGTGAGATTATGTTCCTCACAGAATGAGAATTCTCTGAATTTGAGGTCAAAAGGAGTTACCTTTGAAGAGTGTTTGGGAAAATATTCGCTTTGCGGTGTCGTGTCATCCGATGTGATTGTAATCCCGAGAGGATTGTTAGATTGGGAGTTTTACGACACCCAGCCTCTGCTTATCTGTTAAGATGAGCTTCCGTATTGATACGCCTAATATTAGCAATCTGTGACTTTGTCTTGGGCTCATGGGAAAAGCTGGGGTGCAGCTGGCAGTCGACGTCGTGGGCGGGGTGAGGACCGTGACAAAGTTTGCATCTTGGGGGCAAATATGTCCAGTTGGGACTGCACACTGTGATGCGTGGTTTGATTCATCGTGTTTTTTAGAACCGCAAAGATGACATCTTTAAGGAGAGTCACATTTGCGACTTTTGTACCAATACCAGCAGCGGGTGCACGGAACAACGTCATTGTGGCGCAGAAGAATGCGTGTGATTGTTCTACAGCCAAAAAGATAAAGTGTGCATGGAATAGTGAAATTGTCTTCTTGGAAGCGGACTATCCATGTAGTGGTTGGTGAATTAGGCTGCGCATCGTTGTCTTTTGAAGGAAGGATGGAGATGGGAGAGGTTCCTACCGCTGATTTAATAGCATCATTAACGGCTGTCGGTGTTACAGGCTGCATCTGGTATTCTAAGTTTTCATTTATTGTGCCATATTTGCGTGGCACACTCGAAATGCGGTATGATGTCCAGGGGGTCGCTTTTTCAATAAGTTTGTCCCCTAAAAGGTTCTTCGGGGCGAGTTTTTCGGCAAGAGCTGAGTAGATTCTTTTGCTTGGACAGAAGGCAAAGCCAATTTTGATCTGTAGGATACTAGAAAGTAGATACCATCAGGGCCGAGCTTCGCTTTTAAATGTGTCTGTAGTCCATAGTCTGATAGGGTAGGGAACGAATCGTTTTGTGCCTGGGGGGAAGAAGTCTGTCATAGGTATGCGTGGGCTTAGATTTTTTCGGGGAAGTATCATTTTTTGTTTGCCGTTGTGGAGATGTGTTTGGATTACCGAGTTTCACTGCATTTGTGTAGCTTGGTGCTGTACCTTTTTTCTGGGTAGCTGAAATTTGATCGGGGAGACCCGGTTTGGGGTTATGACGGGGGCTTGAAGTCAGTGTTATGCCTTTCATGTAGGCCCCCAAGTGAGTCTTGGGAACTTGGACCAGGCCTTAGCAGAATCTTTTAAATGCGTGCATTTGGGTGTTTGATTTAAAACTTTTTGAGGTCATGCAATGTGTATCAAGTGCTTTTACTAATCCTCCGAAAATTTCTTCTGCTTCGGGCGCTCTATTTGTGGCTGAGTGCGCACTACTGACGAGAGCATCTTGCACAGAGCTGGGACCCTTCGGTGTGTCTTCGTATTCTAGTGAGTTTAGTTGCGTATTTTTGCTCGGGCCTGGGTCATCAAGATCGAGGAACTTGAGATTGTTTTGTTTAGAAGGTGGACGATCCGTAAAGTCAACTGGGGGCTGAAAAGGGTCATAAGAGATGGGTAATATGGGGTCGTACAGGACCTTTTGAGATTTTGGGAGCTTTAGAGACGATTTCTTAGTGTATAAATGTGCTGTGATTTTCGATTTCGGGATCTGTTTGATACTATTTTCGACAGTACTCGATGGCGACGTACGCTGGACACATCATCAAATCGCTAGCGTGAGCTTTCATCAAAGGCTGGGGCATCGGTGCCTTAGCTTTGAGATCTCCACTCGACTTTTTGGCCTCTGACAAGAGGAGCTTGTGCTAAACTTTGGAGAGAGGAAAGTGGAGTGTTAGGTTTCGGCTAAGCTAGCTCTATGTTTCTATTTTTACTACATACGTCATTTATATTTTTATTTTATGTACATGCTCTGTTTATGTTTTTTACCACAGAATTAAGATTGAAGCTACCAAGGAAAGGAACTTTATATATAAAGAGGATAGAATACCCGTAGATAGGAGCTCTTTACGCTTAGTCTTTTGTCATAAACATCATCTTCAGAAAACCAATAGTTCAAATCTCCAGTACCCTTTAGTGCCTTTCAGAACCTCTAAGCATCCACCATACTCGCCCTCATCTGTCAAATTCATTCCATATTCCACAGACTCAGCTCGACCCTCTGACAACGAAATAACTAAACTTGACATGTAACCAAATCAGTGTCAATAAGAATCTGATTACTCCGCATATAATAGTTCAGTTCTCTCCAGGTATAGAATAATAATAATCTTCTTTCACTCCTAACAAAACCTTTCTATTCCACTATTAACGTAAGTCTCATAATCAAGACCTTCTCAAAAGAGCTGCTGACGATCCCTTTCCTTTACAAAACCAAGATAGTAGTCAACCTCTTCCGATCAACGCTAGTCTAATACGGGCAGAACATGAATTTGTGGTCGAACGCATCTTTAGAGCCAAGAAATAGCGTCATGGTAATGGTCTCTGATGAATTTTACTCGTAAAATGGCATGAATAGGCAGAACCGGCCTGGGAGCCGCGTTACGAATCGGAGGATATATCTGCCATTGACACATTCGAGCAAATATTTAGGATAGGAGACACTGTTGGAAATTTGAAAAACAGGCATCTACACTGGCATGCGAAAACAACCAAAAAGGGGGGCGGGTTAATGTTACGAGATAGACGCGTGAGGCTAGTACTGGCTGCGCAAAAACATGTTCTGTTGATTATTCGCGAGGCTGGAATGGTCAACACCAATACTGACAAGGCTGATTTGTTGATATCAGCAAGGCAGGATATTGACATGGGGGTGAATCATATCCAATATTACCAATGTACGCGAGGTTGAAAACTGAAGAAATAGTAGTTACCAGCCAGATCTGGGAATGGCAATCAAGTTGTATTTATATGGTAAGAAATATTTTTCCTAAATTCCTTTGGTAAATTAGTAAAATTGACTTCCGGACTTGTTCTGATGTTTACCACCATCAATTGACCCCGCAACACTTGGGATCGATGTAAGTGCATTTCTCTACAAGCGATGATTTAGCAAGTCGCTTTACTAGAAAGGGGTTTCTTAATTCCTAGCAAATTCTGATCATTTCGCACAGTAGTCCAATGTCGGCTTTCAAAACCTGTCGAAAATCACTCAACCACGCTTCGGGTTTTGATTGGCAGAGGGGGCTGGAGTTAACTGATTCTGTTCTTTAGGTATTAAGCTTAAGGCTGTGACGCATGGATCTCTACAAAAGATGGACACGTGCTACATTCCTCACGAAGATTGACACAATAGTAGAGGGAGATGCGTTCGTTTATATTGAAGTCTTCCAGGGGGCGTTTTAGTAGATCATTGCTTAGGAATAGCACGTAAATACTCCTTAGCATTGGAGGGCTCGTGTTCGGGGATTAGCGCGAGGGTGGCGATTCTGCATTGATGTCGTAGATGAGGCCATCGTTGAATCTATCCAAACTGCTGTTGAAGCAGAAAGCTATTTCGTGCAGATGATTTAGAAATTTATTTCTACGAGCAAATTATGTGTCATTGTTTGGGTTTATCTATCTGCAGACATTTGCGGGCGTTAATGGAATCTCTCTAAGGTATTCAAAATCTCCCCTAAATATGGACAAAAGTATTTTCTATATTGTTTTTCTCCTTTAATCTTGCTTCATTTTTTCAATGGCCCACGATGCGCAGCTTCGGTTTGGATACAAATGACCTACCATTCAATCAGATTGTAGAGAGGTACTTATGCTATGTGGATTATAGTTCGTATTCCAATTACGGATGGATTTTGACCAGATATTATTTTTCTTTTCGTCATTTGATACAATTGTTATAGTTATTGATAAGTTATCACTATACATTGATGAAAAAAACCAACTCGAGAGAATACAATCAACAGCAAACCAGAATTGTAAATAAGAAAGAGGCAGAAAAATCTGTACTTGATTTTGGCTCGCTCGACTGAAAACCAGTTGCTTTTATTCTTACTTTTTTGTTTCTTTGTCAGGCGTAAATAGTCTTTTAAGGCCTTAAAGCAAAAAATTGCCATTACTTCGCTATATATAAAACAGGTGAGATAGTAGGTAAGTGAGGAGAAGAAAAAAGCCAGTATTTCCCCCCAAAAAAGAGATAGAAAACAGAGCCGAAAACCACCCCTTTCAAAAGAAAATAATTAAAATTCGACAATTGAGCATGAAAAAAAGATGATTCAAAAGCAAATTGGTATTCTGCCGTCTCCTTGATTCTGAACGTTGATATCTACTCGCAATTTCTCCTTTTTTCGCCCTCAGGACAAGCGCACATCAAATTCATTACGCATACAGATGTCAAATCAAATCGTGGACCAAAATCAGAGTAAAACGGAAGCTAACATGATTCGTAACTTGGGTATTGAAAAATAGTGCGCCACGGGTATTTATTTAGCCACTGAAGGTATCATGACTTCAAGAAATAGTTATAAAACAGCTTTTTACTTAGAGGCGCAGGGCTACTACTGGGTACCCTGAGTTGGTAGAATTAGAAGTTGAAGGGCGGCCACTATCGATAGATCTTCGGAGGCCTTGCCGAGGAATTGCATCACCTGGATGTTTTAGGAAAGTATTTTTGCAATCAATGCTGCCACCACTTCCACTAGGAAAGTGGCGAATCGGCCATGAAGGAGGTTCTTCTTCAGGTAAATTTACCCCACTGTCATTCCATGGGTTTCGATCAGCGTTAAAACTGCGAGTTGACTCAATTGATATCAGAGATGATTTAGAAACATTCCCAGATCCACCATTCTTAAAAAAAGTTGCTGCTGGTGATTGGGAACTATTCTTGCGCCTGTCTAAAAAAGCAGATATCGAAGACATGCTACCGGGCTTCCGAAGCCTGTCAAATATTGTACTTCTTTCACGAGCAGCGTCTTCATTGAAAGATAATTTGATGGGTGATTCGGGGTTCACTGGAGCGGGGGCATGCTGAAGAAGCTTAGAGTCGAAATACTGAAGAGAGTCCTCGAAAGAGTCTGACTTTGGGCGTGGTATAGCACCCTTGATGGTAGTGACCTCAATCCCAGCAACAGCAAGGTTAGCATACAGGAAGTCAATCGCATCTCTTACTCCACCGGCAACGTTACGAGTGAATGTCCATAAGAATGTTACTGTTGAACTATTCTCATCTGCCATTTCATGCTCTATCTCCATAACCTTGACGTCCACAACATATTGCGTTTTTAACTTAGGAACTAAGTCTAAACGGAATTCTTTGGACTCAAGGAATTTCATGATATCCGGAGTACGGGCAAGAACCAATTCGTGATGATCAGGAACCATCCCCAAAAATTCGTCGACGCATTGTGGAACTTGCCATTCCGGTCCAGATATGGTGACATCATCGCTAGCCTCTTCAGTACTAGGAAAGGTGATCTTACAGTTCCATTTTTTCTCCAACTCCTCTAACTGTGAGAGGTGTGCAATTAGTTGTCGATGATATAGACGATCCACTGTCACCGTTGAAGAGGTAAACTCTGAATCTACTCGATCTACCATATCTAGAATCTCAGACTTCACTAATTCAAGATTCTGGGCGTTCCGAGCGGGCGTACGACAAATTACATTATCCACTTTAATATCATCATCTTCCCGACTGACTCCGCCACGATCCATAGCGTTAGAAAATTTAACGAACACAGAATGCTTTTTCATGATTTGCTGAATATGTTGTCCTCCAATACCAATAATCCTTTTATGATACTGGTCAGGGACATGGAAAGATATTGAAGCTGGCATTTCTTGCTCCACAAGTGATAATCCGGTCTTCATGGTCTCATAGACTGCAGCACAGACATCAATGTTGAAATTATACTCATTGAAACCGTCAAAAATAATTTGAACGCTACTTTGACCCATAATTTTGTTTATCTTGCCATTTTTTTTCCCGCTTACAAACTCTTTATGCTCATTGGCGAGCTCAATCTTCACTCGAATCTGATACTGAGCCCTTGCCACAAACTTGATTTCAGATATAACCATCAAAGCAGCTTTGACTGCATCATCAGATCCTGTTATAGTGAAGGTGAGCTTATCGAAAGATACATCGGCGTCTGAATTTGCACAAATATCCGAGAGCATCGTCCGAACATCAGTGGGTGAAGGTAGCCGAGAAGAGTCAACTTGTTGTATCCACCAGGAAGCACTATAGAATTGCCCAGTCTCCTAAAGTTCAGCAGAATTCTATCTGATAAATCAAGATAAACTTACTAGAGACATGAAATCTCGGACAGTACGCTCTACATGAAGCCCTTCGGTTCCTTGTATGCGAATCATATTTTGTTGCGAAGCAAGGGCAGGAAACTGTATAAATGTGCCATTTGTTTCCATAATCTTACGCACTTTATCTAACCGGCTGAGTAGAATACTATCGATTTTGGATGCTGAGACAACAGCATCTTTCATAAAAATCCTGGTTCTGGTGACTAGTTCATGAATTTTTTGTTTTGCTGATGCAATATCTTGTGGCGTCTCTCCTGTGATGAATATTTCTTCTGGGTTTCGTCTTTGGGCTCCCGCAGGACAAAATCGATAGACGTGTGAAAATGGTGGAGGGAAATAAATAGCGGTATTAGTGGTAGATTCAATTAACTTTATATTTTTTCTGGACCGGCCACAGATAACTGTATGAAGAGATAATTCTAGCATTGTGCCATCAACGATTCTACCTAGCTGTAGTATTTCGTTAGAGGATACCTTTTTCAAAAACTTTATCATCACTTACAAGTCTATCAATGAAAATGAGAATTCGAGTCTTTGCATGCTCAGAACTCTCCATATCACCATAAATAGCGACCCTCCATCTCTGATCATGGCCTGTATCGCCAGTAACATTTTGAGAATCTGCTAGTGAAGCAAACTTCGGTCCGAGAAGAAATATATCAACACCACAAAATTCTGAAATTGAATCAAGATGATCTATAACAGCTGTTTTGAGGGCATTTTGTTCTCCGTTGATGATTAGCTCGCCACTGACGACAACTATCGCACACCGCTAGAAATTCAGAGCTTAGTACCATCCGTGCCTGCCTCAATTATTATGACTTACAAGTGCTAGGGGTGTCTCATTCAATATTGTCTCCCTAGTTTTGTGCAGCAGCTCAGGGCTGCCCAATAGACAGACATTGGTAACTTGCCCTTTCACCCTCTTCGGCTCTGATGATTTCACATATGCCTCTATAGGTAGTGGGCCACTTGTGATATCAGCACACATTCTTCTTAAATCTGTTACATTTTGGGCATGGACAGGTAGCTGATAAATTGGCACATCATCAGGAACGTTGGCCGGGTGAGTCCAGCGCTCAACAGCTCCATTGGTTGCGTAGAGAATATCCTCGATATTCGGACCTGCGAGGTCGGAAGCAAATGGTACGTTGAACGAGTAGTGAATTGGTGTATTTGAAGAGACCTGGGGGGGACCATGTGATTGTCCATGGGTAGTTTTGTGCTGAGAAGATGAAATTGTGGTGTTATGGCTCATATTCATATTCGACTGTCTCGACATCCCAAAACCGGGGCCCATCCTATCGGACCAATGACGCATATTGGCCAATTTATTCATGATGAGGATGTTTTAATTTTGTTGCGGACCAACTGACCACAATGGTGGTCTGAGGGGGAGAATTTTGTCGTGCCAGGCGAGCTAACTGGTCAGTTGTAAAGCCAAAAAATAAAATTTGTACGTCTAAGTAAACTAAATGTGGGGGTTTGTAAGTGGAGCGGATCGATCTTAACAAGCGAAAAGGAAAATCGTTAATTGTAGCGAGACTATAATGCACAGGCTCATACAAGTGACCGACTTCACCGAATTGGGGATGTCTAGTGATCAATCATCTCTGAGTTCTGACTTGGAAGTAATTATCAAGTTCTATGCGAATCATGGACGTTGAACAGATTATCTCTTTTATCAGTTCTTGGGCAGAAGGCATCAGAATTAAGGTCTTACATGATTACATCCAGAACAAAATAAAAAAGCACCCTTAGACACCACCAGAATAAAGATTACGGCAATGATATTTTTATTAATGGCTTTTCTTAGCTCTAACTTAATTATCTTAACCAATTTAATAATTCTATATTTTTAAAATTACAAAACAACTTTTGTTCGATCGTTCTACTCTAAAAATTTAATAGTAATTTGGTAGTATAGCGGATCGCGATGAAGATAGTTCTACTATAAGAAGTAGGATTAAAATTCCGCCAAGAAAAAGATTTATCTCCGTTACAAAGTAAATCTTTTATTTTTTTCGTTATAGTTCAAGCAGTTCTTCATCGAATATGAGGACTGGATCCACTGACTGCATTAATTTTAGGATTCATTGGTGACATATAGAAGGGGGCAGGTAGATGAGTAATCCTTTACTATACTAGTTAAGAAATCGATCTCTCATCTGTATAAACCATTCCTTGCCTCATCCACGTAGACGACCGCTGATGATTCTCTTACTCGAGCTGGATTAGCCAGAAGATTATCCGCTGGTAGCCTGCGATCCCTTTCATCGTATCTGCTTCCATCGATACATCTTATTTGATTATTTTCATCTACACCCCTTCGACTGAATGGTTCATTGTAATAACTACTACCTCGTTGAGCCATTACATTTTCTCTGTGTGAGGCCATTCTCGAGGGAGCGTTGTGATATCTATCAACATATGTTTCCCTTTGAGAATAGCCTTCCATAGGCCGGACACTGTATTCTCGATGTGGCTGAGAAATAAAGTCTCTCCTCGACTCTGGTCCTCGTGAATATGGTTCTGGTCGGACGCTATATTCTCGATGAAATTGAGAAGCTGTATCTCTGCGTAGCTCTAGTCCCTGCGTAATTGGATCAGGCCGTAGATGTTGCATTCGTTCTATATATTCTTTACGTGCTTCATATTGTACTGATTCTGGCCGAGCAGTTGAGGACCGCATGTAACCTCGAGGAGGCTCTTCAAAATAAGATGTTTGACGTGATTCTGGGGCTAGTCTATATGGTTCAGGCTCTTCACCGTGTAAACTTGCTGTTGTGGGATAAGTTGAGTAAGCTCTCTGTCGATAAGGACGATAATTCGAAGATAATGCTGAGGTGTAATCTGGTTGTGTCACAACGCGTCGAGGTGCTATATATGTTGGCGATCGTCTTCGTATCAAATAATTATCGCTATCAAAATTCTCCGAGGGAATCCGACTAGAGAATGCTCTCGTTGGAATTCTCTCATATAACGAATCTTCATCTCGATATCTAATTGTGGGGGGCATTGAACGTCCAATTGGATGCACAGGTGAGGCATCATAATAATGGCGGCCGTTTTCATCGACAATTATATGTCGTAGAGGTCCTGATGTTAAGCTTTCATGAAGAGGGGATCTAGATCGCTCGCGGCCTACATCGGGGCGTACACTAGTCCTTCTCATAGGTTCAGGGACATAATCTCTGTCATCAAGATATCTTCCCCCAATAGAAGAAGATACTGCTCTAGGTCGTGCTCTATCTGGAATATATGGTGTAGCAAAGTGTTGTGATTGGGCCCGGCGAATTTTTCGAACTCTAGAGATTAAATGTGATCCATCCTTAGCTTCAATTCGGCGATATTCATACTCGGTTTCTGGAGAATTACATGACACGCCCTGATCATACGGTGGGGGACACCAAACTGGGGTATCTGTTGTTCGATCTTGAGGCGCCATATTTGGGAAAGGTTGGGGCCTTTCGTAACTGACCCCAGAAGTATACTGACTGCGATGCCTCTTTTGGGGTCGTGCCATAGTTGGATAAGGAGATGTAGATTTAGGCTCAGCTTTAATCTGTGGTGAGTCAGGCATATCCATCCCTTTGACTTTTCGCTTCTTCCTTTTCTCTCTCTTCCTTTCGATATTCTTAAACCTAGGAGAGCTATCTGCGCTTGACATCGGAGGAGCATGCCGTAAAGCCGTGATTTGAGCTGGCTGCCCTTCGTCTGCAATTTCACCAAGAATTAGGGGATTTGTGGCCAGGGGTGATACTCTTTCTGGTTGAGGGGCAACAGGAGACAAGTTATGGTTACGAACTTGATTCGGTATAGGTTCTGCGTGTATTACTTGCTGTCGGCTTTTCTGATATGGCCATGTGTTATTTGCCGCTGAAATTGACAATCGATCGTTTTCTTTTCTAAAAATTGTGTTCCTTGCATCGATTAAGCCCGGCGGTTTCATGAACGGTTTTTCACTTTCCCTCATAATACTCTGAGAAGTTACAGAGGAATGAACAGTATTTATCTCTGGTTGTTTTTCGTGAATGTTTTTAGTAGGTTTTAGAGGTATATTTAGACTACCATTTTGAGTGTGTAAGTTCCTAACTCTCTCTGAAGATGGTATTAATGGAGCAGGAGATTTTTTATCCAGTTCTTTCGAAGTCTGATCACGGCGCTGTCCATCTATGATATCAATAGCTATATTTTTGTCAGTAGCGCTCTTTTGATATTGATGATGGTTCGGTGGAGAGAGAGTTTCGTTTTGGCTTGAATAGAATGTGTTGTCATCGAATGAATCTTTGTCGGGAGATTCACCACCGAAAAGCGGTTGAATTACTGGAGATGCAAGAGGCGGAACAATAGAAATTGCTTTGGACAGGACATCTGCGACGTCAAAATCGGGCAGAGACTCATATGTTAGCATTAAAGCTTTTGCAGCAATACGTTGATGCTCAACCTGTTCCCTTAAAGCCCTTTCTAGCCTTTGCCTTTGAAGGTTTATCTCAGCTTTTATGAGGTCATCTGATTTTTCGAGTAGAACAGGATTTATTTCAGATTTTTCAGATTTCAGAAGATATGAAGCCGAAGCTGATTGTGCATTCGGTGATCTCGCTTTACTTTCTGAGCTTGATGATATCTTGACCTCTTGTCCTGAATTTTTTGTATCTGAATGAAATTTGTAATTACTCGTTGATGATGAGTCTGTTGAGTTCAAAATTTTCCCGGCATTTGTTGGTAACTTGATACGAGGATGTGTCCCTGCAATGACCGAATCACGAAATTTAACTATCTTTTCGTACTCAATCATTTCATTGAATTCATCGGGCGTAACGTTCGTCACGGCATTTTGAGGTATAGTAGAACTCATCCTACGAGTGAGAATGGCAGTTGATGTTCCAGTGGCTTAATAGATGGTTGATTTGTGGGTGCGGAAATTTGCGTCGTAGCAAGGTTCAACATCTCGAGAATACTTCAGTCGGTCGGCTTAGCGTTGACAAGGGGGTAACGGCAGACACGTATGTTATTAACTAGAGCGGTATCAACAAAGTCGAAGGCGTATTTCTTATATTATGTCTCTGTAAGTAAATTTACCATCTCTACATACTTTACATCTCTCTACAATTATATTCACTTCTAGAATTCTTAAACGTCAAGTAAGGGCATTGTTAAGGCACGCAGGACGCCGCAGCGTCATGGCCTTGACCGATCAAAGGCCAGTTTTTTTCTTTGACATCGATAATTGCGTAAGAGAATTCACAAATCATTTCCAGAGTTCTGACTAAAACATTTTACAGCTATATCCAAAGAGTTGGTAATTGAAGCTTCGTAAACGGCTTGCTGAAGAACACAGGTTCAAAAATATGTGACCACATGATGGAACTTATCGATCAATATTTTGTCAATCATCTATCTTTAACTCGGGAAGATGCGTGCAAACTCAACAAAGAGTATTACAAAAATTATGGTCTCGCAGTAGAAGGCCTAGTACGGCATCACAAGATAGATCCACTAGGGTACAATCGCGAAGTGGACGATGCACTGCCTCTCGAGTCTATTCTAGCACCTGATCCAAAACTTCAAACTTTACTTCGAGATTTCGACAGGTCAAAAGTTAAGCTTTGGCTCTTCACAAACGCATACATTAATCACGCCAAAAGAGTCGTCCGAATTCTCGGAGTCGAAGATATGTTTGAAGGAATGACCTTTTGCGACTACGGTCAAAGCAAATTAATTTGCAAGCCTCATACTGAAATGTACGAGAAAGCCATGGAAGAAGCAGATATAAAAGATTTTAACATGTGTTACTTCGTTGGTAAGAGAAATCACCTAGTAAAGACGACCTCTAACACATATAGACGACTCCGAAATGAACTGTAGTAAAGCAGACGAACTTGGTTGGACTGCAGTCCATCTTTTGGAAGATAAGGAATGCACTCCAACTCCTAAACCGTGCAAGTATCAAGTTAGAGGTCTTGAGGAACTAAGGTTATTATTCCCGCAGTTTTTCTTAACAACTATTGAAAGAGATGGGGGCGCTAATGCATAAGTAAATTAAAAAATTTGGTCTTATTCCTCGAATAAACAAGAAGAGAAGTTACCGCAAACGTGGCAGCGCCATGTGGCTCGTCTAGTGCTCACTTCAGCTTTGTCTCTTCACTTCTCTGATTCATGAAATATTTCAGACGTATTCTCACATGAAAATAATATCATTTCAAAAAATGTTTAAATCATTCAATCTTTTCGTCCTCCGACGTCTTGAAAATATATAACTGTTAATGTCTTGGGTAGTTATAAGTATCAACGGTTGCATTAGTTGTAGACAGGGAAACTACTCTATTTCAATTATGGCTCTATCTTTTTGAAACAAAACTCAAAGCTCATCCCAGCGCTCTTTTATTCGATATCGACGTCCGCTCCCACTGACTGTGGTGCGGCGACTCTTGGGCTCATTAAGATATCCCTCTTGACCCTGAAGGAAAATTTGTAGTCGACTCATACAAGTGTAGATTGAAATATCAGATAATTTTGTCTTCCTCATCGACATTTAAGGCCGGGACATTTTATAAGAGTTTGAGCATGCGCCGTTTCAGGTTTACGTTCAATTTGACATATCGTATATAGAGGCATTTCATTCTCTCCAATAAAGATTTGATGATATATTTAGCATAACTGGGAACCAGACTAGTACCCATTCAGTGTCTGTAGGGTAGGTTTTCAGAAATTCCACTTTTTACATGCATATCGACAAGGGTAAATTGCAGATTCTTGCATATCGGCAGGGTTATTTGGCAGATCACTGCTCAAGCGGGCCTATTATTTTTATATCTATTAACCTGTTTGAGCGCCTCTCGGCCTATGCAGCTGTTTACGGAAGATACGTATTCGATGTAGAACGCCTCATTT
>MCBS01024759.1:0-13890 GCA_003611235.1 Golovinomyces cichoracearum
GTCCGCTTTTACCACCCCCTTCTCCTCGTGGTGTCGCTTAGGAACCTCTTTTTTTATCCGAGGAAAGGATCTTAGCGGAAAGGCTAAAAAATCTTCAGGTACTCCATCTAGATCTGTGGGTCTCGATAATCTTAATTTCTCCAGTACATTGCCCCAGCATCCCCTCAATGAAGCNNAGAGAAGAGCTTTGCACTACCAGGCAGACACTGACAAACCTTAATGTGAACAGACTATTGGCGCAATTGGTCTGGCGCTGGTTGGACTTTCTAGAAGTGGTAGGTTGGATTCCTACATAGCTTTGTTCAAGGATAAGGCAGCGACTGCTCGTCGTAAAAGACTACGAGAAGAATGGCTAGTGCTTTGTCTCCACATGGGTTTTTCTCACTTGTTTTCTCACGGGCATTTCACTCAGTCCTTCGCCTCTGGGTCACGGAGAATGTGTTGCTACCCATCCGGCCCGATGTAACGCGCTGCCTCAAAAATTGGTCTTGGGAAAAGATGGACACCTGATGTACACTGCCGTAGCTGGGAGGATTATGTAGTCTAGATATCCTCCACACGTATAATGTTCCATGCGGGATGGTGAGCTGGTCCACACAAGACGATAAATAATAAATATTCAAATACAACCTTAATCCTTTGTATCTGATAAATAAAACGATCATTATGTCAATCAAATAATGCCGCGCGTCATCTTCTGATATTTCTAACAAGAAGCAAGAGGATGCGTATAGATCAAAAAAAATGTTAGTTAAGCATCAATGGAGACGGAATGCTTTGACGCGCGTCCAGTACAACACTATTCCCTGTCGACCTAAAGTTTAAAGTTGCGGGAGATTTATGTTTATTTAGGACTCTCATACTGTGTGCTGAATGAATTTTTAAATGAAGCTTTCGTTTCGACGGCATCCAAACTACACAACACGATGTCTCTGCTATTTAGAACTAGCAGGAACATTCTAAGACCCTACAATTCTACACGCACACACAGGCAGCTATTGCATCGACAGAGACGTCGACAGGCAAACTCATCTAAAAACCCTGAAAAAGGAGAACCTCAAGAAGTATGCCTCATTCTTTGCTGTTACTATCATTTTCTGTATATATGTGAATCTTTCATTCCGTTGAAATATATACACTTGACATATAAACTGGATGTCAAGAACAAGAAATGATACATCAATCGCTCACAATCACAGAGAACACCTCTTGAAGGAATTTTTCCGCTCGTGGGTCGAACTGTCCTCATGTCAACTATCACCTATCAAGTTGTTCAAATCATGTGGGCTGAAATGGCAGTTACTGAATCAAAAATAACCACAATCGGTAAGGGAAATAAAGTGCCTCGCTTCCCCCTTCTGCTGTTTTCATTTTCTTTTCTTTATTTACTTAAGGAAAATAATATAATCTGTATGTACCGAATAAAATATGATAATAGCCAAGAAGATCTATTTCTTATGGTTTGTTGCGTTAGATCATTCGTCTCTTAAATGAACTAAAATCTTTTACAGCACAAATTGAAAAGATCGAAGAGAGATTGAAGGAATTAACCATGACTGAGCATTCGATGTTGACGACGACTCCGAATGGCAAAAGTAACCAAGATTACAGCAAGATCAAACATCAGACTACTGACGAGGAAAATTAAACCCCGACCTTGGTTTGATAGTCTTCATGAATATTAATCCAAGTCCTCCACTCTACAGAACCGAAAATTCCATCAACTTTTGAAGTTTGAGCCTCATGGGACTACGAATATGCTTCATCTTAAAATGAAAAACAAGACATCTGATCCTAATGAATCGATTGATCTTATTTCATCTCTTTTTTGCAAACGTTATTCTATTATTTACTGTAAAATTGATGAATACATACTGTAAACTAATTCTTCCCTCAACTTATTTTAATCGTGAGGACATGCTCGTTTAGTTACTCAAACGTATCCGTGGAATCCATCATTTTTTTGGGACACAAAGAAATAAGTTATTATGAGAGCAAAGAGGTTTTAATGCCAAAGAGGCGTTTCCCGAATTTATCTCGAAGCTTTATCTAAAATATGCTTTTATATCTTTGGGCTTTTGCCAGAAGAACATTACCAGAGAAGAAAACTTTATCATTCACCTACCACATAGTCTTGCTCTGTGTCTTGTCAGAGGCCCACATCTTTTGAATACAGGGCGCAATTATCGCAATCCTTTCCCTGTATCTGATCCGCCGACATAATTATAACGACACAGAAAAACTATTGAAATAGCTTAAATATCCATGAAAAAGGGTATCGACATTTTATAATGCAAAATATTTAATGCCGTTCTATCAGCTCTATCACCTGCGTCTGAACGACACTTTTTCAAAATTTGGTCCAAGAAAGTTGAACATCTTCATCATGACGCATACCTAAGAATCTCAGCTTTGCTTATTCTGCTTCATTGCTATACACTTCAGCAATTTCTACAGAATACGGAAATTTTTTGGTTGCTAGTAATCGTATTAGCATTGCAAATATTTGTACATTCCTAGCAAGAAACGATTGGTACCCTAAAAGCCACAGCTAATCTTCAGAAATCGGAAATATTAGCCATTAGAAGCGTTGTAAGGGAGTATTTTTTGGCTTCGACTTTAACAATGGTTAGAGGATTCGCTTTATTCAACGGTTGAAGCGGACGATAAGAAAATATTCAAGTTGTCACGGAATTTCTCCATTCGAAAAGGATTGGCTTTACCAATATCCTGTTCTTAAACAGAAGAAAGTAAAAAGACAGAATAAAAAAAAGAAGAATATTCTATATCCTCCACAGAATTTATAGAAGAAATAACGGAATTAAACGCTAGAGTTAATATTTTTTCTTTCTTCTATAGATTTATAGAATATAGTTTTAAATCTTGGACTTTCTCTGCGGTGCACCAAAATCAAATTAACCAGGCGGCACACATAATATCTTCTCGTCAGCCTCAAAATACATTGCAGCAACACTCAGGCGGTACTATTTTGTAGCTGAGCAGGAGCGAATTTGAGGATTTGATTTGTTATGCTGAATGAACAAGCACTTAATCAATAGCAAAGCTTGTAACCAGTGTACATCAACTTGGGGGGACACTCCTTGCACTCAAACCTTTCTAGTACTCAGCTTCAATTAGTATCTTGTTTCCGTTCTGTTCGAGAGACTTATTTAGTGTTCACATACCGAGAGAACGCGGGGAAAGTCACCAGATACATATAAAAGAGAAAGAAGTCAAAGCGACTGAGGAAGATATCTATCGTCGGTTAAAAGATGAAGATTGGGATTGAAGTAGCGTCCAAAAACCAGGATCGAGCACAACCTATGATATTTTCTGTACAAATTAACCGAACTAGGCCCCTCGTGAATTTGAATTTGTTTAGCTCAATCTAAGACTGATTAGCTATCCGTGATAGATTCTTGGAGTTCCACAACATTCAATAAAAAAATTACTATGGACTTAAATAGTGGGACTAACTTTTGATAGATATCACTGTCACGAGTTCTGAGTTGCTCGATGAGACTGGATGTAAGTATAACATGTGCCGGCGTAACCAGAACATTTTAATCTAGATATCCATCGCACATTCAGTCAGCGTTTTTTGGGGCCTTCTTTTTCTTTTTCCCAACTTTTTTGATGGCATTATCTTCCCCCGAAATTTTTGATTTTTTTTTCCCTTTAACCCTTCCTTGATCAATATTTTCAGGAACTATCGTATTTTTTTTAATTTTCTTCTTTTTCTTAATAACTGTAGTTCTTTCTACACTCTGAGGTGCTTGTATTCTTTCACTAGCCCTCTGCATCTCTAGTCTCTGCATTTCTAGTTCATTCATTGCTTTTGCAATCTCAGTTTCATCGTCTCTATCCTGCCCGAAGCTATTCGAAACTTCAGGAATGTTATTCTCCAAGCAAAATGTGCTGATATAACTCGAATCAACTTGTAGTAAAGATGAATTCTTTTTTGACTTGACCTTGTGTAATTTATTTGGTTTTGATTCGTTCCCTTCTAGATCCATAGTCTGGATATCACTTATTACAATAGTTTCATCAGCAGCAACTTCTACTCGTTTTCGATGTTTAATGGTATTTAAAATCTTAGGCGTGGCTTGTTCTGAAAAGCCCGTTTCATCAGGATTTAAACTTAATATTGGGATTTCATTAACGTTAAAATCGGATTTACTACCTGTATTTAAACTATCAAAAGTTTCTGAAAATTCTGATTTAACATCGATCGGGAATATGTAAAAAGGATCATCTTTATTTTTCTCTGTTCTTTCTGCACGTCTCTTTTCAATAATGTCAGGATCTAGACGGAATTTTTCGTCATCTAGCTGGTCTGGTTGAGGTTGCTCTTCATCAGAAAAATGATTGCTCGCTGTGGCCCCAGAAAAAACTGAGATCGATACGATTGAATTATAATAGTAGGCATCGAATGAATTATTTTTAGAATCCTCATAGGATACAAGATTGATATCATCAAGTAAAAATTTAAGATTCTCATTGATTTCCTGATTTAGATCTAGTCCACTTGGTTTTGGAACAATTTTTTGTGCGCCAGGAGCTATTGAGTTAAGCTCTAGCCCCAAGAATAAGGAAGGAATAGCTTTTGTCAGTATTAAGGGAGGTTCTTGTTGAAAATTTGCATCATGACTAGAAGAGGCTTCTGCCGACAGTTTTAGTAATTCTGAATATTCCACTGATCTCTCTTGGACCTCTAGATTTGGATGTGTTGTGAGAGACTCGAGAACGTAGATAATCCTACTCAAAAGTAGTGAAATCATTGTCTTGCGTTCTGGTGTCCATTTTGTTTGGTTATCACTAGCGATGAAGGAAAAAACTTTTGGCAAAGCATGGAGATATGTAATAAGTGGACCAGGCTCAATTGATTTTTCCAACAAGCGTAGAAGAGCATTGAGAGAGATTTCGGGCGTTGCCAGACTTGAAGCAAACTCGCCCACAACCCAGGCTATCGGGCCCAAGAATCCACTGTTCACCATTTTCGTCGAAGATTCATCATTACAGGTAGAAACCATCAGTAACTCTGCCGCTCTAGTGGCTTGCATACGAACAGCTTTTACTTTAACAGCTACATTCCTCAACTCATCTCCGATACGCTCTGAAATCTTAGAAATTGAGAAATCTCCTTTCATTTTACTAGAGCCTTCAAGTGTTATTGATGCAGACGTAGGTATAAGTCGAAAAATCTTGATGAGAATATTAATGTACCATTGGAAGTCGATCAAGTTCCCATAGTTATTATTTGAGCACATATCAAGTATTCTGCTGATAACACTGAGCTTATAGTCATTTGGCATATGAGGAGCTTCTGCTCTATTTTCTTCCGGGCAATTATTTCCTTTTGGAGATTCAACGTCAGAATCATCATTTGTTTCGATTTGTCTAAATTGATTCCTGGCTGCTTCACTGCTGACCGAGCGCAAGTCTCTTAATTGTCTCATTAGACGGCTAATGATAGGGATAAGATTATCACTATCTACCATTCTTACAACAAGATCAAGGGCTCTTAGTCGAATTAACAGATCAGTGCTGTCTATACAATCCATAATAACATCTTCTTGCTGAGAGACAAGTATTGGGTGTGTGACGACAATCTTGTTAAAAGCCAATAACGCAACAAATTTCACTGTAGAGTGTAAGTATGCTTTTGAAAAGGCTTTTAAGTACTAACAATTTGCATCCCCTTCAATCATGATCATCCCTCGTAACTTAGAGACACAGAGTGCCGCTATTTCCTCACCACCGGCACTCTCCACGGCGCTATCGAAAATGCCACCTTGAATGATGCCATTTATACACTCATAAAGAAGTGACATAGCTGGAGTCGTTTGTATAATCGCGGTTAGGTGGGGGAGAAGTTTCCGAACTAGTCGCGGCTCTAATTGTGTTAAGGAAGCGAACTATGACAGAGAGTTAAACTCTAAAAAAATCTAGGTCTTTGTATAAATATATGAACTTACAAGTTTGATCAGCTTTATTGCCATCCAATTGTTTCCACCTTCTACCAAAAGTTCGAACAATCGTGGTACAAGTGGTAGAATGTCCTGCGGCCGTCTCCATCCCAGCTCACAAATGACATTTACAATAGAAGCTATAACGCTGGCATCTTCATTCACATCCATCAGTCTACTCTTAATTTTCGGCCAAGCTGGTCTCAGAGTTTCTGGGTATACCAGAGCTAGTCTGTACAAAGTTACAATAGTCTTTTTTCGGATGGCAGGTTCCGAATGATTTATACGCGGGAGTAGATCCTGAAGGGTCAAGAGCGCCAGTGATGAAGTTACAATGTGAGGCAGAGCCGCGATTGGAAGAGAAAGGGTTGGTACAGCAGTCGTAGTTAGGTCCTAAGAAACACTCATTATCATTAACTAGATGGCGCAAGAGGAAAGAAATCCTACTTTCTTTAGCAGATTGGTCGCCAACATCAAGACTTCAGTGTCAGCCCTAAAACTTTGAACTGCACCGAGATATCCAACTCTTTTCTGAAGATAGTTTGCAGATGACATAACTTCTAGAACATGGAAAGCAGCCCATGACATGTCATATCCGAACATCTCAAGATATACGAGCTTTAATAATGCCGTGGCTTTGAGGTCTGCCAAAGTTGTCAATCCAAGCTCTTTTATTTTTATCTGGAGACGTAGTATTAACCCTTATCTTGCCCTTTAATCTCTGCCCGACATTCTTTCAAGTTGTTTTGAATATACTCCTTCTCATTCCCTTTGTGATTGCGCAGACCTTCGATCAGGTCATAGAGAGACTTCTCAAACCTACGAGATAGTTAACACCACAGGGACAGAAGATGTGAATGTAACTTCGTACATATCGGAAAGCTGGTTTTCCCTGCCAAGTCGCCTGAACTTTTGGAAAATTTTGTCCCAAGTATACGGCTAGAATATACTTGTCTGCATGGTGTATTTCTTTATATTTTATGTTCCCACTTTATCATGATTGAATGAAGCACGATGCGTAGTGTTCAGTTCTGAACCAGAGATGGGCGGGCACTATTTTAGCGTTAAAACAACTAGTTTACCGCGACAACTGCGTCATAACCTCATCCGACAAATTTCGTAAATAAATCATTGAAGCCGGCTGGGTTAGGTACTTGATTACTACAACAAGAAATTTCTGAAATCATGTATATTTCTTCAATCGTACATATTACACCTTCTCTTGCATCACAAATTTCGGGACAGGCTCCCGATATCCTGCGGAACACGATTCCTGTGAAGTTTCTGGATTTCTTTATTGCGAACGAATCGTCGGATTTATGGTTTACTTATGAAGGCCTTGTTCTCACTTGTTTACGGACAGGTGACGAGAAGTCAGCACACAAAAGTCTACAAAGACTTATCGATAGGTTTGGCGCAGATAATGAGAGAGTGATGGCCTTAGCCGGACTATACAAAGAAGCTGTGACTCGGGATGACGGGGAGTTGTATAGTATACTTGAGGAATACGATTCTATCTTACTACGAGATCCTACTAATATGGTATTTAAAAATAAGATTACAGTCTGATCAAGCTGATTGCGATAGCCAGTATCCAAGCGAAGAATTACACTTCTCGCGTCTCTCGGAAGATCATCAGATGCCATTTCGTCTCTTGTAAAACTGCTTGACTCATCACCTAATGATTCTGAAGCCTGGGCCGAATTATCAGATCTTTATGTCGCGCAAGGAATGTATCCGCAAGCGATATTCGCGCTCGAAGAGCTTCTATTGGTAACTCCTTATGCATGGAATGCAAGCTACACGCGCCACGTTCAGCTGAATCAATCTAATTTACGAACAGATTCATGCGCGTCTTGGCGAAATACTGTATATTTCAGGCTCTGTTGCGAAAATTGGGATGGAAAAGGTTATGACAGATTCTCTCCAAAGTTTCTGCAGAAGCATTGAGCTTTGTGACAATTATCTCCGAGGATATTATGGACTAAAAATAGTAACTACAAGCATTTTTAAGTGCAATCTCAGTCTAACAATTACTAGGTTACTGATCGACTCCTCGCCCTTCAAGATAAAGGGAATCTAAGTTCTGAACTCGGCCTTTCATTCTCTTTTCAAAAATTGGAAGATTTGAACAAAGTAGCAGTGACTAAGCTTTCTGAAATCATTCGCCGAAGCGCACGCAACGAATTGGGCTGGCAAGGATATGAAACGACAGAGCTCATTGCAGCCAAGGAGGTCCTCAATCGCAGGTCTGTTAGCCAATCAGTGACTCGCTAACAATTTGAAATACTAGTCATTCTTGATACTTGGGACGTAAGGGAGAGCCGAGCTGATTTAAATTACTTCTAAAGAATGTAATGTTCTTTCGTCTCACAGCATGCTTCAGACGGCGGCACAGTTTTGAACAAGCTGGGGAGAATACGCATCGTGGTTCGATTGGTAGTTCTTCCAGGAAGCTGGTGTTAATTGCGGTGTCAATTGTGTCAAACGGCACTTTCGGGCACAAAAGAGGATTAGGAGTCCAAACAGCACTGCCGAGAAATTTTCAGGGGTCTAAAGCATCGGATATCTTTTCTTTTACTGTGATTGAGTTTTTTTTTTGTTTTGTTTTCCGTTTGACAACACATGCTTCGGATCCGGCGAAGTCAAGGCTTTGTGTGAATGGAACTAACTTGATTTGCACACGTAAACACCAAAAAAATCTCCTTACTGTTTTGTTGTGTCTCAATGACCGAGCTGAAACATAATGTATTTTCCAAGGATGCTTGCAGGAAGCCTGCTGGCGTCCGGTTGCATTTCGCCATGTGTATGAATCTCAAAACCAAATGCCTCTATGCCGGCCGACGTTACGCAGAGCTCGACTCAGCGTGTTTGCTCTTTTCTTTATAACAAGAACCTAGGAATGAGTCGGGCAATGATGACGTAAAGATTTTCAGTTTTGGCGAGTAGAGGATCCCAATGAGGCCAGACCCGGAACACAGAGCCCTCCTTCTCCAGGGCCCCTATGTATTTGTTTCGGTCAGGGGTAGGAGGGGTGGCGGGGCGGGAAACAAGCGACCAAGAACGAACATAACCGACGCAACTCTTCGACTTATATTTGTCTCCAATTGCCCCCTCCTTAGTGCCCTGGCACAGCCATCTCGATTTTCTTCTGGAAGAATATACACACGCACACGGCGTTCATTATCCCGCTACCCAAGCCGCTCGATCCACTCGCCATCGCTGACATTTGGGACCCGCATAGCCCCACCCTGACCGAATTTTCACGGAGACACGGACGGACACGCTCATCCCCCCTCCTTTCCCTGGACCGTATCCGCCTGTTTTGTCAGGGGGCACCCTCGGTCGGGCCACAGAAAGTATGTTGACGGGATTCTTGAGTCTTGCGTCGTGACCTTTGCCACTGCTTCCTCTACTCATGAATCCTTCAGTGGATGGATTCCAGGGATCGCATCAGGCCCTGCCTGTTCTTTCCGCTCACCTGAGAAACCAAGCTCCCATCATCGTCATTGCCTCGTCGTTGTTACAACTGTCGTTTGCATTCCCTCCCCATTACTAGCCCATCAAACACTTCAATTCTCTGACTTCTCATTCCTGCCTAAAACACATACCCAGATAGCACCCTCTTCCTACTCCAGGTCAGCCATTCCCTAGAATCGACAAGAGTCGATGACTGGCGGAATCTGCGATTCACGCGATGAGAAGTTTCGATCCCGTTCGCCACAGTTTTCCTTCCAAATTAACCCGACAGGAATCAATCGTGGAAAGAATCGCGCTTATTTTTCCTACTGCAATCATTGTTATCATTGGCTATCAGCATTACATTCCTCCCTTTCTCCTTTTTCCTCTTGGGCTTTTGGGCACCAAGTCAACCAACCCTTCACCCGTTGGGTAAGCGGCCGCTCTGCAATTTCAATCGCCAAGAATTATTTAAATAACTATATTCTAATTAGACTTTAATATTCCCCTGCGCTGTGATTTCCCATTATTCTCCACATCTCATCTCTCCCTAATATCTTCTCTCCCTTCCCTTCTACGAAGAGCATCCCTAAGCCGCCTGAATTAACATTAATGCCAATCTGAAAGCAAGCACTAAAAATTCTTTAGTCTCACAACAGACAAAGAAGTACTCAACCTCAAAGATATCAAGTTTGAAGCTTCAACTCTGGACTTCGCCTTCGGCTACTCCTGATGCGGGCCAATCCAGGTCTTAATCCCTGTTTTTTTCGCCCATACCGTGGTTCCTCATGTATCGTAGCTAACTTCAAAGAACAGTGTCGAACACCACGACCACCACAATAAACTCACAATCCTATTCACAACACACAACCACAGACAACGAAGGATTACAGAGCAGTAATTTTTACCAAACACAGTCTCAAAAATATTCTCATCCAACCGCCCAAATAAGTTATTCTAACGGGGGCCATTGGGACAGAGCGGATTGTATGTAACTAAGTTCAATGATCTAGAATTCCCTTCAGTGTGGAAGTTGTACTCATTCTAACGTAACCACAAACAGCACAAGATACAGTGCCTCGCTCTCCTCGGTCCATGGAGATAGCCGACACTACATTCACACCACCTTTAATCGAGCCAAGAACTAAAACTCGCTCGAAGACACAAGCCATTCCTCTGAAATATCGCCCCCTTGCAAGCACCCGAGAAAATCTGCCGCCAGCAACTGCTCCGGTTGTCAGTGTGGAACCCATCATCGATCCCGTAATGTCCCACGACCATACCTATAAAGCGGTACAACATGCTCCCTCGTACAACTATCAGGATCAGTACAACAACTATTCATCACAGAATGCCTATCCCCCTCCTACCGCCAGAGGCTATCAAGTTCAGTACGAAGCTGGAGATCCGGCATACTATTCTCAATCTACCAATCCGCAGCAATCATATCCCGCTCACCGTCAAATTGCTGCAGCACCAGAAAGAAACACTGCTCAATACTATAATTACTATCACACCAATCCTCATCAAGAGGTGCAGGAAATGATACCTTATGCTCCACCTCATCCTGCTTACGACCGAAATCCAACCCTCGGATTACCACCTGTGGCTCCCCAGAAACGGTTAGGTCCTCCATGGAGGGGAAATGAGATGATTTTATCACCTGATTCTGAATTGCAGAAAGAGTTAGATAAAGCCAAAAAAGAAGTCGAGGCTGCTAGAAAACAGCTCGATGATAGACAAAGAGAAGAGGAAGAAGCCAGGGCAGCCAAGGAAGCTATTAAAAAAGCAGAGGAAGAAAAGCAAAAGCAGGCCAGAGCTATACGTGAGCTTATTGAAAGAACAAAACGCGAAGTTGCGGAAGCAGCGGCAAAGGAAGAGCAGGAAAAACAGGAGAGGCTTAAATTAGCTGAACAACTTAGACAAGAAGCTGAAGCCAAATTCGAAAAAGAACGGCAGGAGAAGGAAGAAAGAGAGAAAGCCGAGCAGCAAAGATTAAAGGAACAGCGAGAACAAATTGAGAAGGAACTTCTAGCAGCCGCCGCGGCGAAGAAAAAAGCCGAAGATGAAAAAGCAAGAAAGATTGCCGAGGAAGAAGCAGCTCGGGAGGCAAAAACAAAGCTAGATATTCAGCAGGCGCTAGCTGATGCCGAAGCGGCTCGGAAGCAGGCTGAAGAAGATAAAATAAAAGCAAAGGAAAAAGAAGAACAGGAACGTAAAGAGTTACAACAAAAAATAGAATTCGAAAGAAATGTTGCTGCTCAAAAGGCTCGAGAATTATACATCAAAGAGCAAATGGAAGCTCAAAAAAAAGCAGCCAAAGAAGCTGAAGAGGCACAAAAAAGAGCCGATGCTGAAGCTAAAGAAGAACAAAGACAAGCGGCTATCAAAGCTGAGATTGAACTCCTTAAGAAAAATGCCGCGGAAGAGAAAGCAAAGTTTGAAGAAGAGGCCTCTCTTATCAGGAAAAAAGCCGAAGAAACCGCAGAGAAAGCTAGGCTGGAAGCTGCAGAAGTCACCGAAAAGCTCAGGAAGGAAGCTGAAGAAGTCGCTGCACAGCTCAAAAAGGAAGCTGAAGAAGTCGCTGCACAGCTCAAGAAGGAAAAAGAAGAAGTCGCTGAACAGCTCAAGAAGGAAAAAGAAGAGGCTTTAGCGAAAGCGATGGCTCCTCCTCCTCCTGATGACAAGAAAAAAACAATAAAATTCAAGGATGCCGTTGGAAGAACTTATCAGTTCCCATTCCACCTTTGCTCTACTAGGGCTGTAAGAAATCACCAAATTTTGACAAATACATTGCTAACTCTGGCAGGGTATACACGAGTTAATAAAACAAGCATTCGCGAACGTTCCCCTTGTCGGTCCACAGGTTAGTGCAGAGCAATATGAACTTTTGGACTCAAACGGAGAAATTATCATACCTCAGGCTTGGGAGTCAACGATCGAACCAGATCAGTCAATCACAATGCGACTTTGGAAAATAGATAAGCCGGAGCCTAAGCCAAGTACTCCGCCTCCACCCCCACCCCCGCCTCCACCCCCTGCTCCAGCTCCAGCTCCAGCTCCTGCTCCAGTTGTGAATACTCAACCACCTAAAACCCGCAAGCGTAACATTGAACCTAGAGGACCAAGTGTCCTAGGGTGGATGGCTGGAAGACGTGGTAGACCTCCCGTGAGAGGCAGTCGTTAATATCGCTCTTAACCTCTAACTGATACTAATATGTTATATTGACTGAGAAGAAAATTAACATATCAATGTCATCGTCATGCTATCAAAACATGCTCGAACGTTATTTAATCGATGATTATATTTGTCGCAACCAAACCTCTGAGCAAAAAAATCCTTTTTGAAAAATATCTATTCACTGTATTCTTGTCCGACACACATTACTTAATACATTGATAATACGATTATCAATCAACTCTTTACTGCAAGATGTACCCTTAATCATATTCAATTCTGTTATATTATTCTGACTTCGATTTCTGTACGGTCGATGCGATAAGGTGTGGGTATTTTGATCAATTATGGTATGTAAGGAGTTGAGATTCCCATAAAGCGTTCTGGTAGTCTCTCTTGGTCAGGTCTGTTAGTCCCGCGTGGTGGTGTATCATGTCAAAAGTTATTTCAATCAGGAGAATGTCTTTTTAAAAATTTTAATCTGCAAGCTCTATTTTGCCTTTTCCAATATTGTTGAAATCAGAACTCAGGAACATATTTATTATGAATCTAAATACCATCAGGAACGGAAATGATCATCTAAAGGTCAGTCTTTATATCAATGTAACTGGCACAAACATACTTAATTTTTAAAACTTAATCTAGAATCTGTAAAAAATCTTTTCTCACAAAGCCTTTAGATAGCTCACTTTCGCTACTGACTTTGGTTCTAAAAGAGGAAGAGTTTTTGCGTGGAAAGAAGAATAGCTTTAACTCTAAAATGACTATCACGTTGAACGCACCAAAAACAGCTCTCTCAGAAGGCGATGGATTTGAGACTAGCAGATGGGACAAGCTTTGCCGATTAAACAAATATGTAGTGGATCTAAATTGACCGCAAAGCACCATTATACGTGTAGTAAGCTAGAATAAAGCTGATATGGCGTAAACAGGTGTGTGTCGACCACCTTTGTCCCAAGAATCATTGATAGCTTTAATCTTAGATATCAAGACAACCAACACATCCTGGTTTGAATTGATTGAAGCATTTAAAAATTTTCTTTGATTGAGACTAAGACAGAAGAATACAATAATAAACTTTTACTAGTTTAGATACTACAGTCTAATCGGGTCGGATGGCTTAGCAATATGCCGTCCGGGCTTGTCTTTTAAGTAGAGTCTAGGTAGCTTTAATACCTGCCACACTTGAGACAGGAGATAGCTTGTTCGAATCCAGCCGACCCCACCTGCTCCCGGAACGAGATGTGTATGTTAATAGAGGCACGCTTAAACCACCAAAGGTTT
>MCBS01024760.1:0-13068 GCA_003611235.1 Golovinomyces cichoracearum
CTCCATTCGTGTCATGTCTATTGGATTGAGGGTGTAAGCTCGGCACGATAATTAATCATCATCAACTGAATGAACGAATTTGCTGTGTCTAATCTAATTATTATATGATAATCTTGTGCCGCCGTTTTCAGCTCACTTCATGCCCCACTTTTTGCTGAGCCGTTAGCGACAGACTTACCGATGTATCACTCCTTAATCCATAGGCTCTCTACAATTAATTATGGCAGGTCTAGAATCTGCGACCCAAAAGCTACAGAGTTTTTCATCAGATTCGCCGAATTTTGTTGAAGAAAGTTTAGGGCCATCGGAATTCGCGCCCCAAGATGTCTCAGCCTACGGTATTGGGGTAAGCCATCAACATCCAAAACCTAACATTTTCATCACAGATCTAATAACTATCTCTCTAGGAACACTGTATAACTGATAGACCAACTCGTCAGTAGTCTTAGCTCTCAAAAATCCGCCGGAAATTTCTGATAAAGTACCAGCTAACTTTTCTAACAGCCATTTCCCAGGGGCCTCGAGGGAAAATATCCAAGCTCAGAGGGGTAGACGTCTATATAACAAAGCCTGTAGATGAACCAACAACTCCTATAAAATTCCTACTCTTCTTGACTGGCGCAACAAGCCTTCATTCAGTGAACAACCAAATCCAGGCCGATAAATTTGCTGATGAAGGTTTCCTTGTCGTTTTACCCGATATGTTTCCCAATGATCCATTACCTGGTACAGCAACCTATCAAGAAGAAAATGATCCTACGATAATTGAGCAAATGAAGTTACGAATAGCTGAAACAGTAAAAAGCTTTTTGATTGACATGTGGCTAGCGAGGCAAACACCCGAGAGGGTGATCCCAATAATAAGTAAAGTTGTTGAGGCTGCCAAAACCGAATTTTCAGACGTAATTGCCAATGGTGAAGGCATATATTCGGTCGGATATTGTTTTGGGGGACGACTGATATTACTGCTAGCTAAAGAGGGGTCCAATTACCTAACACCTAATTCCAGGACTCCTAGACCTGAAGATGAGGAGTCTAGTCTTGGTGATAGAAGCCCACTTATCAAAACCGGTGCTATTTGTCATGCTACACAGGTTGCCAAAGCTGATTTTGAAAATGTAAAGTCACCACTTTGTTTTATCTGCGTCGAAAATGATCAACTTTTTCCGGAAGAAGTCAGAATGTACGGTGAACAGTCTTTGAAATTCGACAAGGTTGACTTTGAGTTTAAAACTTACACTGGTGTCCCACATGGATTTGCAGTTGTTGGTGAGTATGAGGATGAAAAGATAAAAGCTGCTCAAGAAGAGGCATTCAACCAGATTGTGTCTTGGCTAAGACGAAATTGATGATTTTGTCCTATTTACCAAAGGTTCTCTTCCTACTCCTACGTGGATCACAATGAAAATCAACTTTCGCCATCTTCTCTGTTGAACATCCAATAATCTCCAAATTCTCGTAATATTTCAAAGGCAACAAATGAGGTGCTAAAAAATGCGATGAAAGCGCTTATAAAATATTACTTACAGAATCGACTCATTGAAACGGTTCATCTCACAAATGCCACTATTCACGTACCTCATCAAATAAGGGTAAATAATCAGAAATTTCATTATCCCTCTTCATTTCAAGAAGAAATATTGACTAATCGTTAAACACCACAGTATATCTTATTAAAATTTATTCAACTGAGAATTATATATTTTTATCGAATTTCAAACTCCTTCCCAGTACTTTCCTCAAGAATTTTATGACTCAGGATTAATTATATCATGTCAGCTCAAGCCTGATGCATCTAGGAAGTTCTGGATGCTTTAGGAAAACATTTAATTTATGGATAGCTCTCCAATTTTAAGCGAAACTCACTTTGTCATAGTTTCTCACCAAAATGTCTTATAGTTACGTTCAGTCAAATAATTTTGCAACGTCTTATCTTTGGCTTGAAGGCTCCGAAAAAAGAAACACATCAAACAGGAAAAGATCTCGTCTATCCCTTCAGTACATCTCTTCAATATGCAAACGCACTTCCTTCTTAAGATCTATTTTAGGGATTCAGCCAATCAATCTTAATCAATAACTAACCATTTGTGCAAGCGTACTTAAATTGATAAAAGGTCCTGAATGACGATACTGAAACTCTGATATTACGAGTCTAAGTTTGAAGCATTGATGCACCCAGTCTTATGCAACACTATTTATAATGGAATGAAATACCACTTTTCTCCCTGTCTGTATGAGTATTCGTAGATCTTTGATATAGTATTGTTATAGCTAACGTATACTTAATACCTTTAACTTTGGGAAGAGACAACCCTGATTTTGGCAGGATATTTATTAGAATGTTCTTCTTACTACTTAACTTGGACGATACTGAGTGTGATTGTCAAATGGAGTGCCGGACGTCGAGTGCATATGAAGTATTTCATAGATAAATAAAAAGAATAAATGGACTACCAAAGAAAAAAATATATCAGTATCAAGTCTCTGTTCCGATATGAATACTCTGCAATGTTGATATAAATGTCCTATCTCTTGCTATCTCTACAAATTGATTTCCATGTCTCATAAATAACGTAGCCGGAGTGCCAAATGAATGTTCTCCCGTGCTTGGATTATGAATTAGGATTGGAACTGGTTGTTTATTGTGTTACTGGAATCAAAGATTATCTAGCACATTGGGCTCCTCTCCGACCCAAGCCGCACCTTGTACAGTGCCTTTGTCTCCCTCCTATTATGAACCTTGAGATCATTGATTCGGTGACCTCCGACGAACAATCATTTGGCACATTTTTACCCGTCTAATCCCACCACCAGGAACTAACTGCCCCACCCCCCCTAAGATAAAATTGGGCGGCTATTGAAGCTGCGTGCATGAAAAAAGGTCTCAAAAACTCTGCGACTCTAACTAGGCAAGGCCTGGACATCAAAGCCGCTCGAGACACGTATCTTTTTTTGTGCCTCCCTAATATCTCATAGCCCAAATATCCTTCGTGCACCAAAACCGCAAACGCTCATGTAACGGTGCTCTTTCCTCGGGAGACATTATAATGTCATAGTGTTTGTAAAGCTGTAAGAATTCATCGTTACTTCAGGGGCCAACTTGTTCTGATCGATTACCATAATATCGGAAGCAGGGTATTCTTCGGAAACTCATTGGATATCTTCTCTCTCCGTGACCAAGGATACATTGCGCGTTTCCCTGACTCTGAAGACGAACTTTGGATTCGCAGGGGACACAAAGCAGATAGAATCTCAGATTTCGTCTTTCCCTTCCTCAGGTTTTGAAAAGCAGATCGGGTTTCTGGTTGATTACTTTATTTTTATAGATACACACAGTTCTTCATGTCTTGCAAGACAAACTCATTTAATCCCACGCTTTCTTACTTTTAGCAGATCAAGGATCTGAAAAAATTCGACAAAGCGAAAAGGTCAGAGACAAAAACATGCAATCAAATCGATAGACTACTTTGGCCTTGGTCATAGTCCAGCTAGCGATGCAATCTAGGTTAAAGCTCATATTGAAAACACAGCTCGGTTACCTGGCTGAGGTTAGGAAATTTGATTAATTCATGCTTGATGACTCGTAACGAGTCCGCACGAAATTTACTCTTGTTATGAAAGAGAATCAAGTCTATTTGATATCAGAACCATCAGTTATGTTTTGAAGAATGGCAGTTAAATTGTTTTTTTCATGAGAAATTTGGATAAAAACATGGTTAGTCAGAGTATTGCAATGATCGGGCAGGAACTTCCTATACCGCTCTTGGGATGGCAAACTATTCTCCCAAGAAGAGCTTGAGTAGCCTGTGGTCTTAAAAGCTCTTGATTGGATATGAAGGGGTGCGATTTGCGTTTCCGTAAAATAAATTATGCTTCATGATGATATTAGTGAGTTAAATTCTGACCCTGGATTCTTCCAAAACTCTCACCAAATTACCTTGGATCCATCAATTTCTTTCGTCAGATGATTCTCACCACGAAAAAGTTAACGAGGATCCTTTATCTACACGAAAAAAGTCCGAAAAAACTCTCCTGACTGATCTCACGGTTCGAAATGAAGAATCTGTATCCCAATACGATTAGTGACTACAATTCTTTAACTTTTATTATGGATCATTGGGAATGAGCAAAGTCATTTAAACTAGAACCTCATCTGCTCTGTATAAAGGATCAAGATGATTTCATACATGTCTACTAAGGTCATCAAAGACTTCTTTTCTTGATCAGCAAACATATGAAGGACAGATAATCAGAAGTGAGACTGAGAGTTGAATTGCTCCAAACCGTACCGGCTAGTATTGAACGATAAGGTCACATAGTTTCCATTGATACACTAAACAACATTTATAGAGACACAAACTATTTATGAAAGCTCTTGCTTTAAACAGAGAATTAATAGGTTTGGATGGATTCTTTATCCGTACTGGAAAGTAGATATCCTTGTTTTATCTCCTTTATACATTTTTAATCCCGTTATCGATAGTTTCTCTACATTGGAAGAAAAATAACTTCCACACCTGCTAAAGGTAATCAAAGTAAACCTACAGGCATTTAAGGGCACTCTAAGATTTTACAACCAGAATTATTCGGAGAATCGATCATTTTCAGAAAAAATTTTCTGTATCTGTCGAAAGTTAACAAATGCCGCCGCTCAGTCTCGAAACAGAAGATAGCAAAGTCTATTTTCCTATATATCAAACCATATTAGCTCTTCTTAGAATTCTAGGATTTCTATTTTTAATACGAAAATTTTAGGGTACCTGAAAAGGCTTATGAATCAATATTTTTGGTCAAATTACCCTCCATTAGAACAACCGCAACTTACAATAGAATCAGTTTCGATCCCCTGTTCGAGTAACGATTTGGTCTGGTTTTCTTAGATTCTCATAGCTACATTGCTGTTTGTGTGGAGTCAATAACGGAAAGGATGCATCGGCCTTAAAAAATAATTTGTTAGCCAATTCCTGGTGAAATAAATGGCGAAGTTCACATTCCATCTCATTCGAATTTTACCACGAAGAATTGTTAGTTACTGAAGGTCATACGAGATATAATTCATTTCGAAAACTTTCTACGGCTATATAACACTACATCGCTACCAGAGTAATTGCAATCATCTACCCTATGTATCCGGACTTTGAATACTGTATGGCTCAGGATATAAGCCAAAAAAATCACAACAAATCATCAGTGGAAAAAAAACTTCTGACACAAAGCTAACGGAGGTCTTTGATAGCCTATTTAGAGGTATAAATCTAAGTACGAGAATTGCTTTAATTTCAAGAAACTCTACACCAAAATATCACAGATTTTTAACCAGCCACAGCTATATTTGCAACTACGAGCACACTGTTACTACTCATTATCTTTCTTCACTGCATTCTGAGTGAATATCTCACGACACTCAGGCCATCTGGTGCACTGACCAGTATATTAATAAACAACAAAACAGGATCAAAGACCCATGGTATCTAACTACGACTTTTTCATCTGCTTGTCTTAACTCTTTTTTAATTCAATTCTTAGTAATCTCACAAATCTGAAGATCCGTGGGAAGATTCCTTCTCCTGACCTTAATCTCAGCATCAGTTTCCTAGTCCTCATTATTCTCTAGCCAATAAAGCACGAAAGGGCTATTTAAAAGAGCATATCCACTTTTAATGAGCTGTTAATGAGAAGAAAGAAACTACAAAATAATTTATTAAATTGGCTTAGAATGCCAAATCTGATCAGAAAAACTGCATCTCTTTATTCTTATTTTATTTGAATTGGTTGTCATGTTCCAAGTCAAATTCGCTTGGAAAATTTCTGTCCATATCTTTGTTCCTTTATTTTCTGCCTTGTCTTCTCTTTATATTCATTGACAGTGTAATTGAGACAGAAACTCGATTTTTTAACAAAATCTTCAGTTACTATATTATAATATCCCTGATTTATTTTGCAACTTCAAGACCAAATGGTATAACTTACTGATCGAGAAAATTGAATTCAAACATTACTTTTCTAACCGATCTAACCTCTTTCCTTATCTTTGGCATAATATGTAGCAAAAAGGTTATTTATACTGCCATATTCATCCAGCCAACCCCGTAAAGTATTGACATCTTTATCTTTTTATCTCTGGAGAAATATTTCCGCCGAAAGGGGTTTGCTAAATTTGAGAACTTTTGTTGGCTTGAATCTCTATCATGTTCTTTCCAAATATTTATTGTCTCAAGACAAACATACTCCAAGATTCTGTTTTTTGCTTCTTAGATAAAGCTCTAATAAAGTTGGGCCAGAAACCATCACAAGCCGTCGTGGCACCATATCCCATTAGCTAACGCTCTAATCCATAGAGTGTGAGTATCCTAAGAGAAGTTCTTCTTAACTTCCTGCTAGAATACAGAAAATTATGGTCTAATTTTCCAATTTCCTAACTACGTACATTCTTCCGGCCAGAACTCTAATTAAAAAACGAAGCTCGAGCCATGAAGGCACCAGCGACAGAAATCTTTACTTCATTTCTTCTATCTTTCTATCTCACTCTTGCACTATCTTATTCGAACCAATTTATTTATTGCTGGATATGAGATGGGTTTTCTCTCCTCCACAGAGTCCCGCATTTCATATGATATCGAAATCTATATTTACAAAGCTATACAATTAAGCTGACTTTCGCTCTACAGTTTTGCTTAATGATAGAGACCATGTCCACATCTGAATATACCGCCGGTCAGGATTACCACAAAGATTCCTATCGATCTGATTTCGCCCACGAACATGGGATTTATGATCTTCGAAATAATTCACATGTTAATGGAAATAAAAGAAGCAAATTTATTCCAACGACTTTATCTGATATACCCCATATGAGTAGAAAGTTTGACATGCACTATACGGAACCTCTTTGCGTACGTCAAAGAGCTCAGAGACGAAACGATGGCCCCTTGACTGGATCTATTCCTCTTAGTAGTATCCGACCTGGGGCTATTAGTCCAAGTGAAGCTCAACTGGATCTTGCGTTTGCATATGGTATTCGCAGATCTGATGGACGCGTAACTCGTCTCGTTCGTGCTGACTTTCTTAATACACCGCATATGAATCCTCAGATCCCGCCATGGCAACCCGAAGAAGGCTTAATTGTTCTTCCTGAGCCACGCCAACTCTCACCAGATCGTCGCCAAGGATATGACCCACTTATTACGCAGCAAGTAAGAAAAACCTAAATAGAAGTTGTCATCGTGCTAAAGAGCCCGCCCCTTTTAGTCAGCTTGCGATTTAAACTACCCCGTGATAAAAAATCTATCGCGAGCTTCTGGCCAAGATCAAAATTTAACTCAGGTGAGCTCACCCAGCTAAACCTGTAGTGCACAAAATATCCTTTAATTTATCACACAAGGCTGAAAATTGCTAAAACTCTCAGCTCCAGATTGATACCATCGTCAATACAGGTCTTAATAATGGCGTTACAGTAGCACCTCGACGCCGCCAAAAGATCTACTGCGATAAGTGGGTACATGAAGGTGTGTGTGCTTTTACGCAAATTGGCTGCAAGTTTAAACACGAAATGCCAAGTGATAAGGCAACTCAAATATCTTTGGGATTAAATCATGGATATCCAAGCTGGTATCGTCGAGCATGTGCTCAAAAATTTCGCACGTGTCCAGAAATTTCTCTAGATACAAGCCATCAACGAGCTATCGAAGATAATTGGCGCCGCCAGTCAAGGATACGACACGATGCTCTCAGATTTTCTCAAAACCTATCCGCTGCTCGTGAGTTTGCCCCACCCTATCCTAGATCTTATCTGATCAACTCACTCTAAATGGCTGGCTGATTCCCAGAAGAAAGTGGCCAGCCAAATTTCACTTCCGTTAGACCAGTGCCTTCACGGTTTACCTACCAAGATAACACTAACTCCCCTCCGTTTGATCCAAATGCAAAGCCGGAAATTTTTAAAAGCCAGAAAACTATCATGAACGTTACTGATCAAGCTATCAACTGGTAACAGTTATCAGTTATTCTACAAACTGAAATTTGATGCACGAATCTATATGATATATAGTCAACACCCTCTGCCAAAAAAGTTATTTATTAATTCTCATCTTTTCCTCATATTTATCGTTGGTTTATTAAATTTTCTAAGTTTTGAGATGTCGCTACCTTTTTTTATATTTTGGAGTAGTTTTTAAGGGCTGGTCAGTTAGTGACGTCTTTCTCTCCTAATACAAATTCACGCCTCTCTTCAGCCCTTGACGAATTAAGGGCGACATTTTTCTTGATAAAAAAAAGAATCTATTGTTCTAGGGGGCAAGCGGATCGAATTTCTTCGAGATACTTTGAAACTTGATGTATGTTTTTATCGATGGTATCAGGAAATAAGGGAAAAAAAGAAAAAAGATGAACGAATTGGGTAAAAATCGATTGGTCACAAGGCTAATCGACATGTTTATTGGTAAAGTGTTGTGATTGAAATTTATATACAAACAAGAAAAAGAGAAAAGAAAATTATTTCATCTTGGTCAGGTTATAATAAATTACAGAAAATATGTAAATACAATAATTTTTTTAGTGCCCATACCAACGCCAAGCTTTAAATTTCAATATCATAAAGAGAAAATATCCTTAATCCCTGTCCAGGTTCCCTGGTTACGTTCCTCCCAATAACTTTCTTTGCCACTTTTAATCTTCCAGACCTCCTCTCCTTCGTCACCACCATCAACATGAGAAAACCACCTTGGCCTCCACACCTCGCCGACTTCCTCCATTTTTTTCCTTCTCATCCTTTGGTTTTCCTCTAAACTTTCTTTTAACCGTTCTGCTTCATCCAGGTCTCCATTTTCGACTGCTCGTTGGTCAGGACGTAAACGACAATCTGTTATTGGAATCCTGCCTTCTTCGATCTGGGTAATTTCGTTTAGGGATACTGAAAATCTTGTGAGTCCATATCTCTGGGTAGCACCTTCTACAAGTTTGCCGACCTGCCAGATCTCCTTATTGCCAGATCTACCTGACTCGACAATTCGGAGACTGTTTGTCCATGTTCCCACCATAGATATTGGAGTGGACTTGCCATCTGGGCCATGGATCTTGACATCAACGTCTTCGCTACGTCCACCAAACATACCTTTATGCTTGTAGTCAATAATAGCTTTCGCTCCCGTGCTCTCATTAACTATGGTAGTGGACCCAACTGGCTCAACATACTTTTCGCCAATCACAACGTTGCGTAAGAATGAATTTGCAACGGTCCAACTGTACAACTCATCACAACCATTTTTTAAATGCAAGACTAGTCGTATCCGACCTTCCGTTAATATTTCGGCGCTCTTCCCCCAGAACTTATTCGTTGGCGCAGGGGATTGGCTGATAGACCAATTCATTGAATCCGCTTGATACGCGATGCGAACTGGCCTGTGTGAAACTTTCTCAGCTAGAAATCTAAAACCCCCCGGAATTTCTTCGTCTGTCCTCAAGAGTTCAAATGTTTCACCAAGCATTGGATTAAAGGGTTTTCGAATAGATCTCTCTTTACAACGGTTAATACTAAACCCTGAAATTGCAAATGCTGCAACGTAGCATAGACGATTTTCAGGTAGCTGTTGACCTGCAGCTTTATCAAGTAGATGAGCATATTCTAACTGTTCTGCTGTGCGCTGGAGAAGAGATAGTGGTTCATTGGCGCTTACTGGCATACTTATCGTACTTAAATCCTTACCAACATTCTTACGTAAAAATCCTATCAGGCTTGGGGGCATAAATTTTGCCGGAGGAATAAGGTTCCTGCGCTTAACGAGATTTTTGATCGGGAGTGGATCTAAGGATCTTGGTCGAGAAGGGAAAATTACGGCCGCCCCATTAAGGTGATTTATTTTTTCATCATTACCCGTAGATGAGATTGAAGATTCATCGATAGCAAATTCATTATTGGCTTCACCGGGATCTGATAGATGTAAATCATCCTCACTGTGAGCGAGTTGATAGACTTGTAAGTGATCAAGTTGACCTGACTCTGCATCAAAAAATTCTACTGTCGAGTTAGTTGAATTAGAATCAAAGCTAGATCTCTGCTGCGAATTCTTCTTGGCCATCCGACGCCGTTTATTCCTAGCAAGTAATTCCGAGAAATCACTTAGAACTGCATTCAAGTCACTTAATAATGCAGAGCAGTGCTCATGCATATGAACTTCTTTTTGGTATTTATCAGTTGAAGGCATCAAATTATTCTTAGCAGTAACATTTGTTGTACTTGCATTTAGAGATGAAGATGAAGACATTAATGAGTTTTGCTGATTTAAACTTTGAGATGAGGTGTTGTAGCTACATTTTCGCCTCCAGAAAGTCTTTTTCTCTGGTGTCGTTGAGTAATTAAAGTAGTCGACTTCCTCTCCTGATGCAGCATTATTGGAGAGAGCATGCCCTGGCTCTAAAAATACATTTTGTTTCAGCTCCTTGAGGGCTGTTTCCTTGGATAGTCTATCAATAGCATCTCGCGTACCTACGACGCGGCTCACCAAAGCTTCAACTTGTTTCCAATCTTGCTCTTCTTCTTTTTCGTATAGAGAAAACGAGCGAGTACTTTCGATTTCATTTTTTGATTTCTGGGAAGGTTCAGTCGTAGTAAGTCCGCGGGCAATATTACTGGCTTGTTCCAATGCTTTCGTCCATTCATCGAAGTCTTTACTGTTATCTGCCCTTAAATGCCAGATCTCAGCTCCAGCATCAATACATATCTCCCTCCTTCTCTTATCTGCTGTGATAGCGGCTAGACTGAGAGGTATAGCACCTCGTAAAGCAGAAGAGTTACGATTGTAGTAGTAAGAAAGTGTACAGGTTGCAAAGTCCAAGGAAAAGTATCTATTAGCGTATCCTTGACCCTTCTTCCGACGCCGTTTCGACAATACTCCGGCATGGTTTGTAGCAATTACAGTCTCGTTCATCCGGCTGAGTACCGAGTTCCCTCTACTAATATTCCCGTTAAATGTTACCGCTGATGAGTTATTTAATAAACTACAGACTGAGCGGGATGCGGAGTTGCAAAACGTTGATTCCCGTTCGAGACTAGGTTCTGTAGTTGGCAATCCGATGGATGTAACATTGAGATTGTAATATGAATTTTTCGGGGGCGCACTCGTGGGATATGTCTGCATAACTAACGTTGCTGTCTTTGAATATTGTTTTGAAAAGGTGTTATCGAAGATTAGGCCATACATGCCGCCGTTGCCGGGAGAAACTGCATGTGTGCCAATGGATACTTTATCTGCCTCACATTTTCCATACCATTTGATTATTATAAAACCCTTCGCTTTTAGTTGTTCTTGAGCCGTTGAAGTATTATTTCGTGAATTTGTAGGACGTAAAGTTTTATCGACTCCGGGATCTATCGATGATAGAATTATAGGTGCATCATCAACGGCAGGCGCTCCTGAGAGCTCTGTTCCAATTATTCTTGGATGCTTGAAGATTCCAAAATTGCTAAATTCACATAAGCTTAGGATTTCAAAACTAGCGCAAAAACTCATACATCGATTTTTTGTGAGGTTGAATGCTCCAAGATATCGAGTGTCCCTCTTCGACCTTGATCCATCGGACAATGTAAGACTTTCGAATAGTTTTATTAGTTCACGACTATTCTGTAACTTTACTTGAAAAACTTACTTTGCTGTGAATCTCTAGCTGCTCCAATCCAACCATGATGCTTCGAGTTCTGTCTGATTTGGCGACGTGGGAGAGATTATGGAAGTTTCACGAAGAACCTTGGACCGGGCTGAGAGGGAGAGTCTCGGTTTCAGTTTTGGGCCCAGTTACGATAATTACGTAAAGCCTCTCTTTTCATTGAAGAGCCTTTCCAAGATTGTTGTCGTCTCTGTCTAGGGTTATGGATGGTCTATCATGTGGACCGACGGTAGTTCGATTGTACCCGACGGTTCGGCACTAAAATTCCAACTAAACAAGGGTAACAAATCTTAGATATGAGTCGGACGGGCTGAGCCGGTCTCAAAATAATACGCGAAATTATGGCATGTGTTTTAGGCAGCCCAAAATTGTGGTCGATGGATGGATAAATGAATTGAATCAACATGTTGTGTCATGAATTGTGCACTATTATTCTATTTGAGCCAGAAATTGTAATTCTGGCCGGTCCATGCCAAGTGCAGCCCATTCCCCAAATAGAATTACCCCTTGTAATGCCTCAGGCTTTTTCTCCTCTTCGTATGCCTCAATCACATTCCCTGTCCAACAGTGGTGTCCCCACTTAGTCTTCATCCGATTACGTATTTACAGTAGCCGTTCATCCGTTCATTTTAGAGGCTGAGAGGCATCGGCCGTACCCCACTTACGGGAGGAATATCATATTGGGGTCAAAGTTAGACCCACGCTTTTGGTAGCAGCGGTTGTGGAAAGAGCGTGAGGATACTTTATCATGAGAAAACTAGAGAGACACAGAGGCGCTCCCGGGAATAGTCTCATTTTGTTGTGTTTGATTTCGGGGGCTCAGGGTATTTGTTCGAGGCTATTTTTATATATATCACGTGTTACTAGGAAAACCTGCGCATAGCATTGCCTTCGGCCGTACAAAATGCACAGCAGCTCAGCCCACGTTATAAGGATACTGATCTGCCCAATGAGTGTAAACCAAATATCGATAGGAGCTTACCGGCATATTTTTAATCGGCCAGACTGGCCTATCTTAATGTCGTTAGAAGGGTGGCTCGACTGTATGAAGAACTCCCCCACAAAAGGTAGCCGTTTACCCAACATCAATGTTCTCCTATTTAACCAAGTGGCATCTATCTGGCAATGTGCTATTTTTTAGGATCATCCTTCAAAAGGGAAACACTAGGTGGAGAGCTCCCTTTCACAGAAGTTTTCTTGCTAGGTATACAAAGAAGTATTTACCTAGGGGATTTTTTCACTCCTTCATAATTAGCTTCCATCTATAGCTTCCCTTGATTCATACGTCGCGAAGAATAGAAAGTTGTAAAAAGATGTCAGGAGATACTATAGAACGTTAAGTTATTTTCTCTTTTATGTTTCAGGCATCAACTTTTTGACACTACAAACTGTTGTTTTAATCATTCAATA
>MCBS01024761.1:0-13903 GCA_003611235.1 Golovinomyces cichoracearum
TAATACTTTGCCCGCGTAAAGTGAAGTCAGCCACTTTACGCGGGCAAAGTATTACCCCCTCGACCCTGTACAGCTTCGTGATCTTTTGGGCTAGGTATAGTACAATACTACAGGCCTATCCTTGCAAATACTTGATTTAATCATTTGTCTTTGGAATTAAATCATTAACACATTGTAACCGCTAATTCGCATGTATTTCGCTTTGAGGTCCCTTTACACCTTCTAAAGTTAAGGAGTTCCAGTAAGATTTCTTTGCCCGGGGCACAATGGCACGAAGTTCTACTTTCTTATATTCAGCAGGACAAGTCCTGCGAGCCTTTCGATACAATTGAAAAGGTTTTTTACATTCATCATTCCACCATGGAGTCTCATAGTTCCGCGGCCTGGTTTATGGTCATGATTGTGTACAGCCTCCTAAGTACTCCCTGAAAGGCTCGATAAAAACATTGAAGATGTACAGTTCGTAGATGAAATAACATGGGCGAACCTTGTTCTTCATTGACGAGATTGTTAAAGGCAGGTGATAATAAAGTGAAAATGCCTTACAGAACCTTCCTGGGACGATCGTCTTATGAGAGAAGACACAACAGCACATGATAAATTTGAATCTCTAAGGGGCATATACCGGGTTGAAGGAAAAGATAGAATACGAAATGGTTACAAATAACTTTGATCAAGAGGCGGAAAAGATCGCGAAAGATGAGGGGTAAATGTTATGTAAATACCTTGCATAGTTATTGGTTAGGAAAGGGACTAGCCGTTCACTCATAATTCTAATACCTGTAAGGGATGTGGATCTCTGAGACGCAGCTCGAGCTCCAAGATGAATTTGTATGTATAGGGGTTGATTGGTCCGCGTCCTTGAGGATTTTAGAGGTATATTTATTTTACTTTCTGTAAGTAACCACAGAAGGAAATAATGGAAATTCCTTACATTTCTTAATCTTATTAAAACGTTAATCAAAAGACCTTTCCAAAACCAAAAACTTAGAAGACGGACTTTGGAACGGCTACTGTCTCATTTGTAGAATGTCTCGCGTACTACACAGGTGTCAAAGTTGAAATGTTTAAAATCATAGTTCATTATCTACCTGAGGCGAGTGACAGTTCGGTGATGTCAGAAGCAAAAACATCATCTTCAGCGATAGAAAAGATGGATAAATTATCAGTGGATCTTAAAGAAATTACTACAGTTTTACAAATCAAACCAAAGTCGACACCACTGGAACGAAAGATGTCAGCCTTGAAGATAGTTAAGAAATGTCTTGAGAAACATGTTCGAAAATTGGCTCCATAAAAAGTACCTGTTTTGGGAGGAAAATCAAAATATGCCTCCATGGCTGCACCACCAGTTATAAAAGCGGCAGTTAGGATTCGAGTTTAAGGAACCGAAAATATTCAGCCAGCAAAGCTACTTAAAAAGGCAAAAACACGCGTCGTGAGAGTTTATTTATTAGACGGCTACGAGGTAATGATACAGAGATTTTTGTGAAATCTGTCTATCCGCGACACACTACCCTGAATATGGCACAACCAAAGGAGTTTTGGATCTTAACGCAAGATTACCTTAAAGAAACAGCGAAAGTTTCACTGAGGAGGATGATAGAAAGCAGAAAAAAATGGTATCTAAAGCAGAATTATATACGATACTAGAATGGTAACCAAGTCTGGATTCCCAAAAACAAGATAGTCAGGGTAAGGTGGTTGCATGACCGAACGAAAACTAATGATTAATGAAAAATGGTCACACTTGAGGGCCTGTAATTGTAAGTCTACCAACTGAGGCTTTTGAACTAGAAGTGGAGAGAAATAGTAATGTCATCACCTCAGTACTACACATGGCCTAGCTCCGGTCACTCCGGGCTCAAGTCAAGTAGTGCTCCAACTGCTACCAATGGAGACACACACAGGCTTTCTGTAATAGGACAAAGAGATATGAAGAGTGTGCGAGCACTGCCTAGACTAGAGAATGCCCGAAGAAATAAGGTAGTGTCTAACCGTAACGGTAGTAAGATACATAGGTCTCGGTAAAAGGGTAAATGGCACAAATCCTCGACTATGTAACTAATATCTTATGAGGCCTGACATTAAGTCTTTTCGGAAAAGATGAAGGAAATTAGGAAGAGAAAGGAGCGAAACACAACCAGCGGCAACTTTGGAAAAACATAATAAAGAAAAATCCTCACAAAGCGAATCTGACAAGGAGTTCACATTGATCTCGGATCAGAGGGCAAAGAAGGGTAAAAGTCGCCCAGAACGCCCGCGTAACATATAACCTTCTACCACCCTCACCATTTAACCAATGATGAGGGCTGTAGACAAGCATTGTCATAATCAAAAACCAAAAACTCAGCGCTTCCCCCGACGAACGGCGAGATTTTTTATGCAGATGGATACCTCTCACGGGCGGGGATTATCACACTTGTTCAATAAGCATAGATCCATGGAACCAAGCCGGGCAGGTGTGGATAGGATGGCTTGATGGTAAGCTGTCTGGGTACGTCTTCGAAGTAGATTTTGGGTCGCTTGAGTACCTGCCACAATTAAATTGGAAAGACCGCTGGTTCAAATTCAGCAGACCCTTATACTTTCTCACAGAACGGGTGCGCATCTGATTTAGCAAACGAGGATAGGCTTAGAATCTCCTCGATTTACGATTTGGTCATGTATTCACGGTTGAGTTTGGGGTACAAGTCCCTTCTTACCTAGGTAGTGGTATCAGCGAAAGCTATCGAGCTTACGTGTGCTCTAACCAATATTGATATGTTCACATTCTGTGATCTTATCTTGTGCTCTATGAGCGCTGGGCCGGGCTCGAGACTTTAAATACAATCAATTAAAATAAGACAGGTTCTAGGGGCTTTTCACTGTAAGACTTCCCCTTATGCAAATAATATAGTGTGTTGTCTCACATGGGCCATTAAAGCACCAAGTCGGGTTAGCTGATATCAAATAAAAAATAATGTTAATAAAAAAAAATTAAGACACAGACTAGTTCTTAACTAATAATCAACCGAAAAAGTGTACGAAACGAAATCATAATCGAACATCAATATCAAGAGTGCATTTGCGGATACGAAAAAGGAGGCTTACATCTCTATCGTATGCCTATAAATACACTCAAGAATAATTTGCGTCAAATCTTAAGCCTCTTTAGTCTGCTCTCAGCATCCTTACCCAAATTTGCCGTATGGGTGTTAATCTCCAAAATTATCCCTTTTGATTCGAAATAGAGCAAATGTAAAGGATGTGAAAATCCAATATACACTTACTATGGACTACAATACCACCCTTGGTGATGATGACGTACAATACACACAGACTTGAACTCAGAAATCTACTCCCCAGCCCGGGGCGATGCCAGGATTAATCTTCTTGCTTCACCCTATTCTGATCATATATTTTTTCTTTCTCTTATGGATTTGACCGCTAGAAATTGCTTCAAATTTATTCAGTACTCTACATCTTGTATCTAGCACCTCGCAACTTGAAAATTTCTATTTTTTGTTGCATTTCATAATGTACATGGTTGGTGGATGACCAACTGTGATTTAAATGTAGGTAATCTGTTAGTTTTAGCTATCAGAAATTGTGTATAGACTTCGTCAAATTGTAGTAGTATTGAAGAACTTGCACAATCAACTCAAGAAAGCTAGAATATTTCGGGTAGAGCAGTGAGGTTCGATAATTCCAAGGTTTAATCGACTAAGCAACTGATATTGTTTTCATGAAAACTCTTCCAAAAATCCCAATATGTAAACACGCCAGGTGCGTATGGATGAGGCTAAAAGCTCGACATTGTTGGGGCATTTCTAAGCATTTGCATTATATCTTATAAATTTTTTAATTAATTCGGATGTTCATATGGATTGATCCAGTTGTGCAGAATCTTAAATATTAGCTGTAAGAACTAATAATGAGATGCATATTATTCCCTCATATCCTACCAATTGTCTCCAGTCCGGCGGCTTGACTTGTTACTTGTTTCTCATTTGATGATTCGCTTTTTCGGGCCCAAAGTCTACAATGGATTCATTCATGAAAGGCTAGGATGGTCAAGAGTATGATGAAAAGAGTGAAAGTAGAACGAAGCTCTGTGGATATTTGGGTTCCGGGATCGTAAGATTTTATTAGTATGATTTGAGAAGAGCAAATGCTGACTCATCTTGTTAGAAACTCTAACTGATGATCAAAGGCCAAACATCCTGGATTAGGAAGTCAGCTTGAACAGATACAATACATTTCTAAGCTAGAAAAGAGACCTGAGCGCACCAGGTCCAAACTTTTGTCGCGTTCCATCAACTTATTCGATGTGTCAGGTTATCATCATCCGAGGATTCCAAGGCTTGACTTTCTGTTAAGGGTCGATGATGAGTGAGTGCTTCACTGTTTCAATACTTCTCTCGTCCCTTGCCTATGACTCGTAACAGAGTGAACTGTATTCATTTCTTCCCAGAAGTGCGTGGACATGAGATCTTGGGTGAATGGGCTTTCGCGCAATAGTCCCACACTACCGACCAGAAGTACAGTCAGGAAGATGGGTGTCTGCCCATGGTAACTACCGGGTCTGGAATCATAGAGAATATGGATTCTTATGTGTGCAGATCCCCACTTTAGTTAGAGTCCAGTCGATTTCCACGATCATGTATTGCTATAGATTTTCTAACAAACTAGTTCATTCAGTGAGAGCAGTGACGCTCTATTCTGGCCGTACTTTGTGGAGCACTGTCGAGGCTTTTTTTATTTTTTAAATCATTTTTAGTTATGTTTGCAGTCTTTAGCTATGACACAATGTTGGTGATTACATACATATTAGATGATCCAACCTTTACACATTAGAACTATTATGCCTCGGATTTCAATTCCGTAGATACCTCTTCCAAGTCACAAGGCTTTTTCTTCACCAGATTCCACCCTCATCCGCGAATATCCACCCAAGGACCCTCTTGCAGACCCTGAGTTATCCAGACATGCACTCATCATTCTGTACATAATCTTCCGCGAGATATCTGACGACGGGTCAGGTGGATTTGAACCAGCCATCTCCTGTCTCAGATGGGGTACGTGCCCAGGCTACCCAGACTCTGATTGGGAGATCGGCCTAGATGGCATACCACTATACCATCCGACCCATGTCGAGGCCTTTGTTCCTCAATACTGGCGATGTTTGGCTCGAAGTCTGTCAGGTGGACTAGTCAAAAGGGTCACTATCGATAATTGAATAATAAATAATTCCTCAAGGTCGCTGCTATCCAAAGAGCCACATAGGAGAAATTAGATTATTCTCCAGATCTTGATCGTGGAAGAGGTTTAATATCTAGGCCAAGTTTGATCGATAGCCTTGATCATTCGCATGCACCATTTTGTCGTTTACCAAGTTGATTTATGTGTCAGCTTCGGGGTTAATGGTATGCATCAGGAGAATAGGTTTTCCGTGGAAGCATCCGGTAATTTACAATATTCACAGTGTTAAAAACACTGCATAGCACACAGATTTTAACCACTTCCCCGCCCTGCCCTTAACTGACATGTAAATACTCGAAAATCTAGGCTTTTTAGAAGACGTGGCCGCACTGCTAATCTAGCTGGACTAATTGGTCTTCGCAAAAGAAGAACCAATATCAATTGCTTGCAGAAAATAAATGACATTCTTTGTAAACCATGGATCGTGATGGTTCATAGCGCACGGATTATTGAATAGAGATTTACTACGCCTCATTGTATTCTCATCACGGCTATTTTATCAATGAGCGCAAGTCGGCACAAGCTCGTTCTGTCCTTTTCTGCAGGTGCAAATCGATTCAATAATGGTCAGTTAGGGTTGTAGATCTGACATGGGGAAACCATCCCAGTCGGAATAGATCAAATCTTCGCGAATCCCTTTACGATAGACACTGTTTCGTCAATTCGTGCTAGAATCCCTTCAGGGGCAATTTGTGATTCCTGACAAAAATAAAGGCGAGAGTGACGATCCCGCATCTACACAACTCAACTTACAGCCCTGTTCATGGGCTTTAACATCCAACGTAATTGAATAGTGAATCGGGTCAAAATATCTTGCTGCGTGCGGCACATCTTCTCTCGCCTTCAGTGTCAGCGAACTGCGTTTTCTTCACATATCTTTCCAAAACTCTTCCTCCCCCTTAAGCCCAACCCCTTGTTTGTCAGAGTAAATAATCACCTCCTGTCCGAGCGAGGGATGTTTCGATTAATTCACATTCTTCCCGAACAAAGCCACTAGCAGCTCCATTATCAGAACTCATGATCAAAACTTCATCTTAGGGCTGGGGTATCGACAGCAGAAATCATCTACCATCTTATGGAAAATTGAGAAAAGAAAAATAAAACTATTTTAACAAACTGGCGGGCAGGCAGGTAGAGGACCTTTGACAGTGGTGCGAGATAACACCTCTTATCCCACTGCCACGGGAGAACTCTAGGCTAATGTGAATGCTTCACAGAACGAGCTACCTCTCGCATGCTTCTCAAGTACGTATTAAGAAATAATTGAAGAGAAACTAGAGCAAAATGCTAGATATCTCCTTGTTCTGGTTTTCCGATATATAATCTGGAGTTCAAGAAGAGAATTATTGAAAGTATGTGAGTGAGTACGAGAATAACCACAAAAAACAAATGTGCTGACAGGAGAATCAAAATTAGAGAACAATAAACCAAGTTTGAAGTAATAGAGATGTCTAGTGAATTCAAGCCCAGGACTTCCTCGGGTGGCAAGTCATTCTTCTCACGGAGCCGACAGAAGGACAAGAAATATTCTGGAGAAGAGGGACTAGGAGCTGATTTAGAGAAATCTAGATCAAATACCTCCAAATCTCCGCGATCGAAAAGACACAACAGAGACTCCTCGTCCACCATCTCAATCGAAGAAGGGCAAAAATACCTGAGTGCAGATCAGGTTGGGATTAACATGATGGCGGGCGTCATTACCTCAATCCCTTATGAAACTGTAACAGCAGATATCAAGTCTCCGATACCAGTGGAGTATCTACCTCGAGGTGACCAGATCCCCACAACTCGAAGAGACCCTCAACCACACCAACTCAGCAAAGGAACCTTAGACTTCCACCGATATCCATCTGTTGACTCACCAAGCTCTGCTGGTGGAGCTTCTCATCAATTTGTACCTCGTTTTAATGTAACAATGGCGTCGACTGGGACGAATGCACAGTTACAACAATGGGGCCCTAATGGAGTGACTGAATCGACAAGTATTGACTCAAGAAAAAACTCATATTCTTCAGCTCAAATCCAGCCACCTTCCACCTATCGCCGAGATTCATCAGATCAGTCTAGCCTGGAATCGATGACTGAGCGCTCAAGCGTCTTCTCCTCTAAATCCCGAACTGGTAGTGCACCACCGATCTCTATGCACAATAATACTAAGATAAACTTAACGACTCACTTCCACTCACGAGATCCAAGTCGAATTAGCAAGAGCTCTTCTATTCAATCAACTAAACAAGAGCCACACAGTGCAAGCAAGCCAAGAGACGACAGACTGATCGAAGAAGAATTCAAATCACTGATGCAAAAACGTGGATGGCATAATCTTCCAGAACAAGCCAAAAGACAGATGATGGCTTATCCGCCAGAAAAAAAATGGACACTAGTGCATCAAGACCGGTTAACAGAATATCAAGGCGAGCAGAAACGAAGAACCGCTATGCGTACCAATGCTCTGCAAGGGCAGTATGGCCTCCGTGATTCAGATTCTCAACATTTCTCTGAAGAAGAGGGTACACCGGGATGGTTTGTGAGGAAGCTTATAAAACATGAAATAACAGCAAAGCAGTTACAGAGCTTAGCTGTAAGTCTGCGGACTCAACCTATAGGCTGGGTAAAGGGTTTTATCAAATGCCAGGGTCAAATTGCCCTTACCAATGTACTTGGAAAACTTAATCGACGAAAAGCACAAGGCCCCGTTCCTATAGATGGCTCTAATAGCGAGAAGGATCTTGATCGGGAATATGATATCCTAAAATGTTTAAAGGCGCTCATGAATAATAAATATGGAGCAGATGATGCTCTTGCCCATCAAACAATAATTGTGGCGCTAGCCTCATCTCTAATCTCACCGAGACTGACGTCGAGAAAGCTAGTCAGTGAAGTTTTGACATTTCTGTGTCATTGGGCAAACGGCCAAGGCCACTTAAAGGTAATACAAGCATTAGATCACGTCAAAATTCAGTATGGTGAACACGGTCGATTTGATGCCTGGATGCGAGTGGTTGAGGTTACAATTGACGGCAGAGGCAAGATGGGGAGTCTAGTCGGGGCTAGTGACGAACTTAGGAATGGTGGTATTGGAATGGAGAACCTTTTGATGGAATATGCCGTTGCTACTTTGCTCCTCATCAATATGATTGTAGACGCTCCTGAAAAGGATTTACAGCTTCGAGTGCACATTAGGGCGCAGTTCACAACATGTGGAATAAAGCGTATCCTTACGAAGATGGAAGGATTTCAGTATGAAGTTATAGATAAACAAGTTGAAAGATTTCGAACAAACGAAGCCATTGATTATGAGGACCTTTTGGAGCGTGAAAATAACAGTGTCAAAGACAATTCTGAAGGGGACGCTTTAGATCTGAGTGATCCAAATCAGATTGTTGATGCGATCATGCAAAAAGTCCGGGGGAGTAGCTCTCAAGACTACTTTGTGTCTGCACTTCAGCACTTCCTGCTCATTCACGACAACCAAGGTGAAGAACGTTTACGTATGTTTCAGTTAGTTGATTCTTTGCTGGGCTACGTCGCTATGGATAGACGTTTACCTGACATGGATCTTAAACAAAGTCTAAATTTCTCTGTTCAGAATTTACTCGATAAGCTGCATACCGACTCAGAGGCCCGCCAAGCTATCGACGAAGCTGTAGAAGCTCGTCGGATTGCGAGTGCGGCTATGGCTGAACGTGATGAAATGAGAAGCGAAATCGAACTTGGGGCTGATGGCTTGGTCGTTAAATTGCAAAAACAAGTAGAGGAGCAGTCAGAAGTCATTCAAATTATTAAAAGACAGACAGATGCCTTGAAAGTAGAACTAGAAAGTCAAAACAGTATTCGAGCTAAGGAGGCTCAACGAAATGAGCTTGAGACAAGGGAGTTGTATCTGATGCTTCGAGATGCCCAAGAAATTGCTGCTTCTAATGTTGTTATTTCGGGTAATAATTCTCTTGCAGAAACGGACGTCACCAAGAAGAATGGAATCATTAATCGTGAGAAGCTTATGGATCGACTTGAGATGCAGATTGAGCGACAAAAAACTCACTATAAATTAGAAGGAAGATCATGGGCAGACACCACGGACCCATCTGATAGATTAAGGGAACTCAGGGAGACAATGGAAGGCATTGGTTCTCAAAACGAGACACGAAATTTGCCAAATGATTATACCAAATCCATGCTTGGCAGCGTAGCGCGTCAAACAAAATCACCCACTAAAAAGACTACTTTCTCGACTACCCTGGACGAGCTTGAAGATCATAGACGTACCATCTCAAAATCATCACAAGTTTCAGACCTCAAAGAAACGAATCAAGTACCAGAGTACTTTGATGAGATGAAGAACGTTATCAAGAAATACTATGCTAGCGATGGAGATATGGATAATGATGTTGCTATCAGTAAATCATCACACCCTAGTTTAGAGTCAAACTTGCTATTGATATCTGATGACGATGGTGCAGCTAATGGAGAAATTCATGCCAAAAGCGACAAAGCTGAAGACAGTAAAAGCCTTCAAAATAGTTTAGATACTGCCCAGATCGAGAAGGTTCCTTTAAGCGAAGAACTGAACACTGATGTGATTTTAATGGAGGTCCCACCTTCGACTTTGCCACAGCCACAAATACAAGAGCAAAATTCAGACTCCAACATTTCATCATTGGTACCATCTCAATCTCCATCTTCACCTCCGAATCCTATACCATCAGTGACAGGGCAAGCATCAGAGCTTAGTGCATCACCCCCACCTCCTCCACCGCCTCCTCCACCTCCGCCACTACCATTACCTGGAAAAACTTCAGGATTTTGTGCACCACCGCCTCCTCCACCTCCTCCAGTACCTGGTAAAACTCCTGGATTTAGTGCTCCTCCTCCTCCTCCGCCCCTACCAGTACCTGGAAAAACCTCAGGATTTGGTGCACCACCGCCTCCTCCTCTGCCTCCAGTACCTGGCAAAACCCCTGGATTTAATGCCCCTCCCCCACCTCCAATTCCTGGAAAGTCACTTGGTTTTGACAATCCACCTCCGCCTCCACCTCCCCCGATTCCTGGCAATCATTCCAGGAATTTTATCAAAACTAAATCTCCCTACCCCGGCCTAGCCACACTCAGTTTACCTGTGGCTAGACCAAAAAAGAAACTTAAAGCGCTACACTGGGAGAAAGTCGATAGCCCAATGGTAACTCACTGGGCTGCTCATGCTCCAACGGCAGCTGAGAAAGAAAAAAAATACGCCGAGCTTAGTCGAAATGGTGTTCTTGAGGAAGTTGAAAAATTATTCTTGGCAAGAGATATTAAAAGTATCAGCCAAGGAGGAAAAAAGAAGCAAGATAAGAAACAGATTATATCAAGCGATCTCATGCGATCTTTCCGTAAGTTCTAATCAATCTCATAAAGGTCATGACTAATTTAATAAGAAATTTCACTTGCTAAGTTTTCGACATATTCTGTTGAGAAAATTGTGCATATGATTATTAATTGTGAGAAAGAAGTACTTGATAACCCTGTTGTTATGGAATTCTTGCAAAAAGATGACATGTGTAATCTACCCGAGAATATCTCTAAATCTATGGCACCGTACAGCAAGGAATGGACATCGTCAAATTCTGCTAAAGCGGATCGTGAACTAGATCCGTCTGAACTCACTCGAGAAGATCAGGTCTATCTGCAAACTGCATATGAACTTCATCACTACTGGAAGGCAAGAATGAGAGCGCTCTCTCTAACTCGCACTTATGAAGCTGACTATGAAGAAATTTCATGTAAATTGAAGCATATCGTAGCAGTATCAGAGTCATTAAGAGATTCTGTCTCTTTAATGAATGTTCTAGGTCTTATCCTAGATATCGGAAATTACATGAACGACTTAAGTAAGCAAGCTAGTGGTTTCAAATTAAGCTCACTGGCTCGCTTGGCCATGGTAAAAGATGATAAGAACGAGACAACTTTTGCTGATTTAGTAGAACGTACCGTGCGAACTCAGTACTCCGAGTGGGAAGAGTTTACTTCTGATATATGTGGAGTAATTACGGCTCAAAAGCTTAATGTCGACCAATTAATTCTGGATGCCCGAAAATATGTGCACAATATAAAGAATGTGCAAATGTCTTTAGACTCTGGGAATTTGAGTGATCCAACAAAGTTTCATCCCCAAGATCGTGTGTGTCAAGTTGTCTTGAGATCGATGAAAGATGCTCGATGGAAAGCCGAACAGATGCAACTTTACCTAGACGACATGATCCGTGTTTACGATAACATCATGATATTCTATGGTGAAGATGCAACCGATGAGAACGCACGACGAGACTTCTTCGCTAAACTAGCAACATTTGTCAACGAATGGAAAAAGTCAAAAGAAAAGAACCTTGGCTTAGAGGCAGTTCGAAAGCGAAATGAAGCATCCATGAAACGAAAGAATGCTAAACTAAATCAAGCTGGATCATCAGATCTCAGTGCTCCATCATCACCTGTTTCAACTGGAGCGATGGATTCCCTTCTAGAAAAATTGCGTGCAGCAGCCCCAGAAGCCAGAGATCAGCGAGATCGAAGGAGAAGAGCACGTCTTCAAAATAAACATCAAATTCGTTTAGCTTCAGGACAATTGACAACGAATTCTGATAAATTATCTGAGCCAGAAGAAGTTGTTAAAAGTCCAGAACCAACCCTTATAGTCGAAAGAGATTCTCCTAAAGAAGATGATGACAATGTTGCAGAACGAGCGGCTCTACTTCTTCAAGGCATGCGAGGAGGTACCGAGGGGCTCTCAGATGATGCGGAAGTTTCAGAGCGTTTGGAGAGCAATCGCCGGTCACGAAGGCGTGATACTATGGATGAGGATCGTAGGAACCGCCGGCGAAGAAGAGAAAAAATCTCAAGCATCTCCGACGCAGTTGAGATAAAAATCGAAGACGAAAATTATAAAAATCTTCCTATATCGATGAACGGTGCATCTCCGCCTATTCCGAACTGAATTCTCTAAATATATTTTGAATTTTAATCAAATTTTTACAACTAGGGCGTTAAATCTAGAGTTTAAATGATCTTTTTTGGAGATGTCAATTTCACGTTGGCGTTTTTATTATTTTTTATGAGTAAGTCGTAATTTTTTTTAGATAAAACTCTTTTATGGATTTGCTTCTCCAAAGTCCAAAAAGTCTTCGTTTGAGCGAAATTTAATTTTTTAATCAGACTCCACCGCATTTTTGCGAAAGAAAGCGTAAGGATGAATGAAGAAAATACAAGGGAAGGGAAAAAAGCCCCGAAAATAAACTTGATTTAATTATGTTAAAATGATGATGATGATGATTAATGGAGTCATAAAGGAGTCGTTTTTGGTTTAAAAGCACGAATATTTTTTTAAAGAGAAATGTATACATCAGTTTAGGGTGTTAATTGGCGAGATCAAATGTTAGACCCTGTGGTCAATAGAATCAAAATTAGATCAGCAGTTATTGAAAGAATAATTAAAAATTTCTGACACTAAAGCTGATCTTCTCATCCTGCGTAGAGAATTCCTCCTCAATTTATCTTCCAGTGATCCCTCTAGATCTAGATACAATCTACCAGTTATTTCCTTGTAATATTCAATTTCCAGCGTCGATTGGTGGATAAAGTGATCAACCGCTTGTGCACTGCCAAGTTTTTCTGTCATTTTCATCGAATAGAAAATCATGTCCAAGGTAAAACCTCCGACTTGCGAGCAGAGCCCCAAGAGTAAATCCTCCATGATAAAAATAACTACAACGGAAGACACGAAACATCCAATCAGTGCAAAGTACATCTTTACCTCATCACAATTTAATCATTCAGTATCTGTCCAATGTTTCACAGTAAATTACAGAAACAACATAAGACACTTTTCTGCTAACTGAATAGTTACAACAACATTATTGACAGGAAACCCAATTTGAAGTCAACGCGGTTTTTGTCAGGGCCGCCTCCTGTATAAGCTATTAAGATGAAGATATGCTATTCCACAGGATTGTATTATTCAGGTCCGACCTTTTTATCACGCACATCGAATTTCATTACTAATCGTGACACAAACAACGAAGAAAAGCTTTCATCAGTAACAAATTACAGATCAAACATCTGAATCTATCTTACACTCATTTTCAAGGATATTTTCGTTAATCACCGATATTGAAAAACTAATAACTATAATCACAGATATAAAACCGACTCCTAAAATTTTCTACGCACTGAATTAGAAATTGAAATGAAATTTGGCAATACCACTTGGATTTCTTATCATAATTATCGGAATATAGTATTTACAGAATGCTTACTTTCACTCAGTCTAGAATAATCAGAGGTCCGAGCTCTGAGATTAACTCATCGATAGTTGACATTGCGTTTCATGATGAAGAGAAATTTTATTCCTGGCTTGATTCACAAAAAAGGATAATGAATGGATTTTATGCTACGAACGAGACGCTCTCAAAGTTGACGGGAAGCTCCCAGACACTACTAATATTCCAGAACGCAAGGCTGGAAGACTCGTGACTATGGCGCGGTCAAAAGCGTATAGATAAATAAATATTATCTAATAATTTGATTGAGCGCCTCTCGGCCTATGCAGGTGTTTACGGAAGATACATACTCTGATGTAGAATGCCTCAATTTGACGTCTGGAACACTCATACTTAGATTTCATTTGCAG
>MCBS01024762.1:0-13907 GCA_003611235.1 Golovinomyces cichoracearum
TCTTCAGAACTTTCCTGATTAGCTGCTCACTACAGTTCCAGTGAGCAAATTGACTGTGCATTGATAGTTCGAGAAAGTTCATAGAGCGCCCTTCTGGCAAAGAGCGCACAAACTCTTCTAGAGCATCAACTTGCTCGGTGCTCAGTCTCGTTTTGGGGCCTGGACGATGGCTTCCGATACTCCTTGAGGAACGTAATGCATTCTGAANNTGAGCAGCAAACCTCAGCTGCGATTTCATTCTGCTTCAAACCATGACGTCTGAGCGTTTGGATGGCTATCACTTTTTCTGGTGAGAGTCTAGGCAATGGACTACATGATTGAGAAGCTGATTCCATGACTGCAGTACNNAAAATTGTGATAGGTGATGAATGATATTAAAAAATTGTTCATTGAAGATATTATTTGATATGACTACAATATTTTAACTTACAGTGAAAAATATGTGAGTGTTGTGGAGAAAGATTAGGCAATAGTGATTAAAAACACTGTAACGATGGAAATTGTTTTTTAGAGAGACGGGGTAGATAATTCTGTGTGAGAATTCTGAATCTTCGATGGACAAATACGTAGCCAATGCTAGCCTCTTTTGTAGAATTGAGCTAGACTTACTGGGATAATCCCTATATACTGCAGAAAATTCAGAATGAGCCGTTATTACCCCTGCTACACTGTAGATCTTACACCGAGAGGGGATGCTGGGGCTTTATTCAGGGCCATCAAATCAGCGCTTGAGGAAGTAAAAGTAAAATACTTAACATCACGATATGTGACGTAGTTAGCCTGCCTCCCTAAAATTACGAGGAATAAAACCGTGGGATCGACGACACCCAGAACGATATTTGAGTCTATTTTGAAGCAAGCAGCTGTCTTGTCTGTACTCAAAACAATGAGCCACGCTTTGTAAGATCCAGTTTGAAGCAAATATCTGCCGACTCGTCAGCTATAACATCGAAGTACCGACAGCGCTGTTGGAGTAACAAGTCCATGATTCAGGTCAAAATGCGGGATCGAGGATAGGACATAGATATCATGTGACTTGACGGTTCACTGCCGAGGGGTGGAACGTGAAAGGAGATTTATTAAAATAGGGTTGTGCGCTGACCAGGCTGCTAAGGGGTGCTTTTACCAGATTACCCAGGCAACAGACCTGGCCATCTTTCCGGTATACTGGATTACATAAGAGATGGCTGGGTCGGTTTTGCCAATCAGCATCAAGAAAACCGTCTTTCAGCCTTTCACCTGACTAAGCGTTTATGGTGGTCTACCATTTGTCTACGAATTTGTACAGCAAATAGCTACGGTCACTCATTGTCACCCTATCTTACACCACTCATCTTCTTTATTGCTGCTTTGCTTAGGAAACATCAATATTCACTTATATCCAACTACATGCACTCGTTTACGTCGCGTTCCAATTTTGAAAGGGAATCAACCTAGTAGTTGATTAGCAATGGGTAAATCTCACATATTCTCATTCCAACTATCGGGACGAAAAGCCACGACAGTACACAATGGCTCCACGATTAGCCTCAATACCCCAATGTCTAAAGTTCAACGTATTCTAGGCACAGAAGTGATCGATCATAACATGCAAACACTAGATAGAGCCACATCTTACAATGGATATGGCAGTAGTATCCCAACGTCGCTCTGCGCTCAAACAACCACTCTAAGCAGGTCCAGCATGGAAGAAATCTACAAAGATACTTTACCTATCGTTAAAGCGAAGGCCTCATCGATCTTAGGTATTTTCAAGGATCAAACAGAGGGGAACAAACCGATTTCGCCCAGGGCTCGATCAACAGAAGCTCGCACATGTAGTCAGCCATGGAAGTCAAAACGAGAGGAATTTCCTCATGAAAACAAAATTGCTGCTTCAAAGCAATCTCTTCATCTACGTTCATCAGATACAGAATCTAAGATCAACTATATAAATTCTCCTCAGTATAGCCGACTGGCCCATATAGCGACGTACATTGATCAAGATATGAGTACAACGCCAGAGCTCCCTGGGGACAACCCAATGGAACAATCAGTTGCAGAAAATTCTCTAGCTTCGCAAAACTCTCGTAAATTCAACTTTGGTCGACCAACATCAAGCTCATCTTGCCCTGTAGCGACCGAATACCAGAAATGGATTCCTGGAAAGTCAAGGGATACTTGTCCACAAGAATTCGTACCATCCCAAGGATTTAACTATCCATCAGCCCGACCTCAATTTCGGTCGAAGAATAGATCTCTTCCTAACGCCCAATCTCCATTGGAAAATACTTGGTCGATGGGACAAAACCATGTCACTAGAGACAGAGCTGTGGATCAATCTAGAATAAATAGTTCACCGGGAATAGAATTGCCAGCGGAGGAGTCTGATATTCCCATATTTTTGAGATCTTCACGGCTTTCGATGCTAGCAAATAAATACGAATTAGAAGACTCATCCTGTCCAGAAATATCTTATCTTAAAATCCCAGAGTTTGCCGATATTCAATTATCAGGGCCGTGGAACGAAAATCTCGAAGACCAGCAGGCCGTAAGAACCTCGTACTCTCAGAACTCGTTAGAACCAGGCTATCAAAATTCAAATAAAAATAATTTTTCTTCTGTGCAATGCACACCGTCTACTCAGGAACGAATCTCTCTCTCTCACTCCCCTGCAGAACTCTATTCGTCTTTACAATTTGACTTTTCTACGACCAGCCCGGAATCTAAAAGGGCTACAGAGGAGCCACAACACCATCTAAACGCACTTGAGAACGATAAAATCACTATAGACCCCCCATCTACATCTTGCTTAAACTCACCCGTTTCTGTAGGATCACAGACCGAAACTTGCCTCTCCACCGATTCTACTACCTCTACAGATACCTCCATCGACGATGAAAGGGAATTTGACCAAAAAATCCCCTTGTTTCCCGATTCGTATCTAACTGATTGGAACAATTCGCCTATATCTTCGCTTTGTATAGATTGCAACTCTGCTTCTTCTGCCACAATACTAAAGAATGAACCAGCTTATCAAAAAATTTCAGATAAATCTATCCACAACGGTGTTTCTTCAGATATGTATTCGCCAACGGTACTAATGGAAGTTGCTCGAGTTGGATTGGTCATACAGAAGACTCCAGTAAGAGAAATGATTCGAGGAAGGCGCAAAGAAAATTTGAGTTTTGAAGATATAAAAGAGCTCCCTAGTATCAATGTAACAAAGGATTTCTCTCTAGGAATAACGTCAAGGTGAACTATGACTATGATAGATGGTCATATTAATATTTAATATTGATAATTTAAAAATTTTTCTTCGACCAATCCTGACAAAGATTGCATAAACGGTCACGATATTATTATCTCCATTAACAGACTGGGACCTGTCTTTGCTAACCTTGAACTTGCCATCATGCTCAGACGATCTGTTTGGGTCATCGCTTCTCCACAAAGAGATGCACACTAGCGTAATGACTCTGGTCCGTGAGTACTAGTCTGAGCATTGGCTCAAACGATCTTGCTCGAATGAGAACGAGAATCCACAATTCTCCAACCTGATATGTAGGTCACGAACTGTTATGCGTCCCCAAATCCCATTATCCTTATCTTGAAAGAACCGTTATATTCATTAGGGACTTGCGCACAGAGCTTAGGCTTACGGCACGGCATATGCTTGATTGTCATGAACGGATGGATCGCGAATAATCTCTAAAGGAGCAGAAGTCTAGCCGTCCCAAGTACCAGATCAGGAACAGAACCGACTTAGGATAATAGAAGTCCAATCCCAGACGTGTATTTGATGAGGGGAAGAATATGCCTAGCAGAGGCATCTTGGTAGGAATCCAGGACAGCACAAAGCAATCAATTAGGTCTCATCAGACACGATAGCATTTGAATGAAAACAATGAAATCCTAAGCTGAAGGATTGTCTAACTCAGCGGATCCCTGTATGTTAAGAAACTAAATCTCATTGTTGCAAGCTAAGCCCAGCACATGCATGTAATTCAATTAGTGACAGGCACAGGCCCAACTCTGAAGGAGCATTTTACGGGGGAAGACTAGACCCTCCGCCGACACCTGTGCACAAGACCGGATGATTTTACTGTGACATTTGAGCCCCTTATGTAGTCTGGGTGCATTCGCGGCCTGCTTCTTGGAGTGCTGGAGATATCCAAACCTTGGTTGCGACACCCCATGAACACGCACTAGGTCGAAACTCCCCGGAAAATAAATTCCCGCACGATTCGCCAATCCAGTCGTTTCCTCTATGCCACAAGCCAACTGTTTGTCCTTTTTTTTTCGTCGAGTATACTTGTACTTGTTAGTAACATCGGTCCCCCCTTAAACCCAAACCTCAAGTTTTGTATTGTACGACGTATATCTCCTCGTTTCGCGTCTAAACATCACAGTAAATTGATGGTGGATTGTCGATTATCTGAAGTGAAAAGAATGGTGGTAGAGTTTAAGTATGAGGTTTCTTTTCCTAGAGACTTTATCAAAAGTGGATACGATTATATTTGCTTTGAATTCGATTCGAATGTGAATCCTCTTAGATTTCCCAGATATGTAGAACCTATACCGAGTCTTGACATTGGCGCTGCGTGAAGATGAAGGGGCTCGTCTTTACCGGTTTAAACCCCCAACACAAGGATTTCTTGGAATGGAGTTCCCAGATGTCATATGTCATGATATGGTGTTTATACGAGGATTTTTATGCCGATGCTCCACTGTGATCTTCGACCACAATCAATCAGGTCGGATGGTGAAGTGGTACACNNAAGCTGGATTCGAATCCAGCAAGATATCGTGTTTGTAGAAAGAAAGTCGAGAGCATGATCAGATAACCTTGTGGTTTTTCACGCAAGAGCGTACACATGGCGTAAGGCGTTAATCCTTGTAAGTGATATCTGCAGTATGAGTGTTCCAAATGAACAAACTGAATCTCTCTATGAATCACTTCTCTTCCGTAATCACTCGTATCATGGCCTAAAAGCTGCACACAAAAGATTAATAATTAATTCTTAAAAAATAAAAATAAAAGATAAACATTCGGGCTAGCTTTCCCAGTAGAGACTGAGTAAAATGAAGACCCCCCTGCCGCCGCTGGTTCGAGCCAAGCAGATCCGATAGGATTTTGGAGAATCTATCTACACCACTCCTCGACGTCTTCTTCCAGCTCTTTCAGCCTCGTTGCCTGATCAATCTCCTATGGAAAATACCAGAACGAATCCGCACGTTTTTAAAAAAAAAAAATTAAAAAAAAATCAGTGAATTATTCCAGTGTACTGGACTAATTCTGGAAAAATTCTCTCTCTCTCTCTCTTCATTTAATACTTTGGTCCAGAAGCCCCCGTTTTTGCAACTCTCCTTGGTCTCTCAACCTTACGAGTATTAGTCAATTCTTGGACATGAAATCTCCTTCTTTGCCAATAATCCAGCCTTATCGACATCAACTTTCTCCAGGCCCCCCCCCCTTTTTTTCGCCCAGATTGGTCTTTTTTTTTGGCCCGCGCCAGTCTCTCGTGAATCCATCCAGTGGAGTTGATTCCTTCTGATGCAGCTCGTGCTTGAGCTCATAGGGGTCTATCTATTTATAATTCAACCCAAAATTGAGGGGGCTCTTGCTTATGTAATCTTCCCAACGAGGGAAGATAGGCCCCGTCCCGCCGCTGCCGCCGCTTGATAGAAAGTGGCTTAATCGGACTAACTCTCTTTTTTTCGGGGAGGGGAGAAAGAGAGTTCAGAGCTTATTATATATTCTTTCTGGTCATGTACTGACTTAACTATCCGATCTCCCTCTTAATTTTCGAATTAGTTATAAGTTTGAACAGAACTGAAGTATTATGGCCAGGGTAGTTTGAAAGTTATCCACCTCATTCAATTCCTGTTTCGACAAAATTCTTGGCGTTTCGGCTAACGTTCGGTTAGACATTGATCAATGCTTTTGTGACGTTTGAGGTAGACGGCTGATAGAGTCTTTCTTTTCAATTTCACTAGTATAAAGCGTTGTTTTATTTTATATAGTTATCGTTTTGTAATTTATTGTTTTTTGTCTCATCTCTGATCTTAGTGCCATTGGTTTATGCCTAGAGATAGATATAAGGAAAGGAGAGAAGGAGGAAAAAGGGGGGTTAACTTTTTTAATTGTTTTTAGATGAATAATATTTTTACCCTCGAAAAAATTCATTGACAGCTCCTGTGTGAGTAGTTGAACTTAAAATATACTTTGATATCTAAAAGCTCCCGAACCAGCCAAAAAGGTTCGATATCAATTATTCTCCCTTTTTCATCTTGTTCCAATTAGCTTCATACTAAGTATTTAATAATATGCAGCTTTGTTCTTCTCTTCTTTATACCTTACGTATCCAAATCTTTTATAAAACTATACTCCCGGATACCATTTCTTTGGTTTAATTTTTATTATTATATAATTTTTTTTCCAAATTCATACTGTATTGAGCCTCAAAGCTATGACAAATACTTTTTTTTTTGGTTAATCATGCTGAGAATAGAGTAACGTTGTTATTTTTTTTTCCTCTGTGCTCGGATATTCTTCGTAGACAGGCTAGTAGGACTCTTTAATGCTTCAGTTTGTTTGTTTCTTGTGCTAATTGAGTCAAAGACTACCTAGCACATCGGGCTCCTCTCCGACCCGGGCCGCACTCGTCAAAGTTGTCTGAGTTGCTTGGTCGCCCCTGGGTTTGTTACAATTCTTTAGAGCTTGACTCTACCTTTAACGGGCTGTGTCCATTGCGGCACGTTATCAGATAATAAGCTCCGTTAAACTTGGACCGAGTACTAGAGCAGATCTATTCAAAGACCTCGTGGCATACAATGACAGAGAAAACTTATGTAAGTCAAACATATAAATCACATTTGGATCTTCCTACGCGTAGAACTTTCCGTTGTATACTACCCGAGGAATAGCGTATGCCTGACCCGTAGGCAGAGAGGACCTACATGTATTAAATTGTTTATGACTTAAACAGCATGGTAAATTCAATCAATCTTATTGTGAGATTGCCAATGGATATTTGATGTTGTACTTGTCTAAATACATAGAAAGAGAGAGAGAAATCTTTACTAAACCATAATCCTCAGCCCTGAATTAAAGGACTCTGTTGGTGGGCCTAGATTTCTTGCCCAGAGAAACCTTTAATTTAGGGTCTTGGACTCTCTAACGTGGTGGATGCTTCTCTGCATCTCGTTGGGACCCATGATATAACCGCAGGGACGTCAACTCTTATTCTGCATATCCTCGAACTGGCACCTGAGTATCGTTTCTCAGGAGAAAGGAGTCAAGCGAAAAGGCAGCCGACTTTTCCGGTTCTCCCATCCTACTCCACGGGTCTCGATCATCCTCGTTTCTCCGGCACATTCCCCACCCCCTTTTTCAATGAAACTTCTTACCATCTTCCCAGGTATGTAGAGAGAAGAGATTTGCATTATCAAAATAGACACTAACAAATCTCAAGGTGAACAGGGTATTGATATAACTGGTTAGACACTAGTTGGAATTTCCAGAAGTGGTAGTTTGGATTCCTGCATGGCTTTGTTCAGGGGGCAGACTACTGCTGCTCGTCGTAAAAGAGTACAGTAATAGCTGAAGTTTTGTCTCCTTCCGACCCGATGGAACTAGCTGGTTCAGACGTTGAAGTTGGGAAAAGTTGGGTTGCAGGAAGATCATGAGTTCCAGATCTCCATCACACGCTCCATGTCCCATGTTGGGAAGGTGGCATAGCACACAGACGATAAATAGGACTCTCATTCTCTCGCTCCAGATTTATTTGCTTTTTCATGCACGAGAAAAATTGTAGAATGAACGCTGCATTTGCAGAATGTTCTGTTTTGCAAGGATTTGATTTAGTATCCTGGGGGTTTTCTCGCGTATGTACTCAAAAAAAAACGATTTCAGCAAATTGTCATATCTAATGGTCTCAAATCGTTATTGACCTCATGAAAATTATACACACTCTAGGCACATATGAAGATGTAGATTTGTGACGCATGATCAGTGTGAGATAAATCCACTCATTTGCTGAAAATTTATTGATTGGATTTTTGGGAAAGTAGCTGCACGAGTAGGGGAATATATCTAAACACTAGAGATGTCTTGGTCTCATGAAAGCAGGTTATCAATCAAGCGGATCAGCGTGTGGAAGACATCGAGTTCTTGCTTTTGAAATCTCGAAATTCGATAAATCAATCAATTAATCTAAATGCCAGAACTGCCGAAACTTTGGATATATTGAATTCAAAGATCGAGTACTCGCAAAGCTTAAATAAGGGTCGGTCAAAAGAAATTTCTGAAACTTCCTCCAAAAATCGCCACCCTCGGGGAGAGTCAACCTTTCCAAAAGAGACATGCAGGGCAGGCTTGAGATTCGAGATCAAAATCTAGCAATGGAAAACTAAACTCCAGACGAATTTTTGTAAAAAAAGACATGGCCTGAAGCGGTTTCCCCAAAGGACTTACGGAATGGTGTCTTCACCTGGGTAAAAAATAAGGTAGTTCTCAATCCTGAATGGCGGTTAAAGGTAGCAAATGGCGAAACATTCGATAAACTAGCAAATATCCAAAAAGCCATCCAAGTGGCTTTATTTCCATCATTTGTGGACACATGGGGTCATAATAGAAATAAGTGTAGGCTTTCACAGGGCCAGCGTCTGGGCTATTGGGAAGCGCTCATCTTAGATATTGATAATCGAGGCGATATTTACAACTATGCAGCAACTTCATATCCTTCATGGTCCACTGACTGAATTTTTACTTCTACCCCCCGGTTAAAGAAGAATCTTAGCCCTTTTTCGCGCAGAGGTTGCGCGATGCCTACTACCAACTTTCAGGCACTGAGAGGAGCTTTGACTCAATTCAGGACTTCTTGAAAGAGATTGTTACGACTCATCTGCCGAGAACATGAAAATTAGCGTTTCTACATGCTACCGACCATCGTGCTCAAGAAAATTGGGGACATGATCGTAGAACTAGATGCCCAAGTCATGAAATGGCAAATCGAGCATAATATGCCACTCCTGGATGATAAAAATGTTTTTCCTTCCGGCATAAACCATCTTTTTCTAGAAGTTCCCTTATACAAAAACTTCAGATACAACACTTTCAGAAGAGGCCTACGCTTCAATCCACGAACATTGTTTCAGCTGTGAAAAAAAAGAGGTTATTGGGCTAGTGAATATACAAAGCCTCTGTCCAACAAACATGAAAAACCATACAAATTGAGGAATAAATTCAGTAATGGTAAAAATCTACGTAAATATGATGACCTAAAATCCAAACTTGGGAGGTTTAGAAACTAGAAACGACAGTCAATTTTGATAAGAAATCAGCGTTAAACCTACCCAAATAATTCAGCTGGCCCGAATGATGAAAGATCAGACCCCTAAATATTACAGAAGATGGTAGTTTTACTGAAAAATTGGAAAGGCTCGTTGAAGATTTGGAAAATGCCCGATCATGTCATCAGGTGGATTTGTTGTTGTTTTTAATATCACGTGACATAACATCACCGTTTTATTTTTGCTTCTGTAATTTTGTTTATTTCCGCAGGTAAAGGGGCGTTTTCAAAATAGAAAGAAATGGTGAGAAATACGTGAATGATATAAGAATAACGATAGCGATTATGCACAACATCTACTATCGGATTATTCCAACAGAAACTAACGAAATTGATGAATGACGCTTTTCGGACACCTATTTTACGGCCCTGTGCGTTGAATTATCCTACCAAAACCTACTGAAAAAATCAGTACAAGAAGCCTTTGGTAGGCCACACAACCTTTTCCTCACATATCTTTCTTTTTTCCTCTTACATAATTCTCTATTTTCTTCGATAAAAATCCTCTGCATGTTATGACTCCCGCATGTAAACTCTCCCATTACAACTCAATATCCTCCAATATTTCTGGCATAGGTGGTGAGGAATCTATCATTACGAAAGACGTCTTGATTCGAGCACAGTTTTTGCACAGAGGAGATAAAAATGGCCTTCTGAATTTGACATATCTGCCAGAATCTTACCTGATGGAACTTCCCCCGGCGACTTAACTCTTGGTCAAACCATGTTCCGTCCCTTAAGTATAAAATATAAACAAGATGGAAAACTTTAACTACTTTCATTGTCTCATCAGCCCATATTCTTTCCAAGATCTGGTACGCTATCGACTCAAATACAAGTTTTTCAAGAAAATGAATCGCAGAAAAAATGGCGTTAAACAACTACCGAGCACGGATTAAGCTAAGGAAACCCAATTCAGAGTTATTCCCAGCACTATTTGAAAAATCCCCTCGCCACCATTATTTTTTCTAACAAACTACCTATCATATTGATACTGGCAACCATCTACCCATCGAGCTACTGTCACGAAAGTACAGCCTCAACCTACAGCAAACAATAAGAGATTTCTGTAAAATAAATGCGGGAACTCTTATTCGAAGAATTAAACGACCATCAGCCGCACCACTTATATTATCGCCAAAGAAGGTTCAGAGTAACCCAAATAAGACAATACGGTGTGTATCGGTTGACTGTAGACAATTGAAAAAAGCGACAAATTAATACGCTGACTCTTTATCTAATGAATGTAATGAAATTCAACATACAGCTGGGCACAACTATTGTGCATTTTTAGACCTTGAGAATGGGTTTTGGTACATGAAAATGAACGAGGAGGATGTCGAAAAGACAGCTCTCTTAACACACTTTGGGGTTTATGAATATATTTTCATGCCTTTTGGTTTATATAATGCATCTGCAGCATTCCGATGTTTTATGGAAGAATTATTACATCCTTTATGTTCCCAAACAGCTTAGTTTCTCGATGATGAAGCTGTCTGGGTAACTCCATGGAGGAATTTCATTCACGTCTTTTACGAAAATTCAAACGTTTTGAAAAATACAGTCTTTTACTGAATGTAGGAAAATTTCAATAATTTATAACTTCTGGTTTATTCTTAGGATTCAAAATCTTACTCATCGGCTTAAGGATAACCCTAATAAAATCGCCACAATACATGATAGGCCAGTGTCTAAAATGAGTTATGAAATAAGGAGTTTTCTTAACGTAGCAAGTAACTTACGATTCCTTTTAAAAGATTTTAAAATTAGCTGGACCTCTTACTTACCAATCTGTGGGCTCGAAAACCCAACCTCTAAACCTAGCATAAGAATTTATCGATCCTTGGCTTGCAATTAAGCAAGCTTTGTAAAAGTCACCGCTTATCCAAAAATTTAATTGGAGACTTCCTGTTGTTTTAGAAGCTGATACTTCGCAGAATTATCTTTGCATGGTTCTTTTACAACCCCGTATGCACACTACAAGAAACAAGAATTGCTCCCTCCTACACTCTATAAACCATTTTTCCCGTAAACTCAAAACTTGAGAGTGTATTCTACTCAAGTGTGGGAAATCTCGTGTACTCTTTTATTATTATAGCACTGAATACGCTGGGTCAAACGTGGAGGCCTTACAATTATTACTGGCCACCAATCTTTAAATTCTATCTGAACAAAAGCAGAACAGCCTCTAAGAATTGTTAGCCTTTTAGACACGATAGAGAATTATAGAATAAAAATCCGGTACCGAAAAGGATCGGCTATTGTGTTGGCTGATTATCTTACAAGACCTCCTGAAAATTCATTTACACTCTTAGACGCTACTTTTCCGGTGGAAGAAGAGAGTCAAGATACTACTTCACAGTTTACAAACCAAGAAATGGAGCTGGAACAAGTGAACACCCCAAGCAACTAAACCGAATAGATCTCCAATTTATTTTCGAACACCTCCACCAATATCTAGAATTGCCTCATAATCTTGATCTAAAATGGGTAAGTAATAAATTTGAATTATTAAAGAGAAAATTAAATCTAATGAAACAAAACAAACATAATCAACCGGGTGATCTACCTAATGTACCAGGTGCAATAATCTTCTTCAAAGTACCGGAAGAATAGAATCTTATCCCTGCCACAAGAAAGATACATGAGAACCAGAGAAAAATTTCAATGGGTACCATAACTAGAGAAGCGAGCCTAAGTTATTGCCACCCAAAGTTAATGTTAGCAACACATGAAGTTATCTATTCCTAACAGTCCTGTCAATCAATGAAGCCGCCCGACTCAACCCTTGGGAACTTGAAATCAATTCATCCTTTACCTCTAAGTTGATAGGGAATCGATCACACTTTTGTCAGTTCAAAAGTCATTTTAAACCGGTTAGAATATGCCACTGGCTTGCTCGAATCTCGTGTCATTCCTAACCCAGACTTTGTTAATACCATACCATTACTAATCTTTATCTTTAATACCTTTGGCATCCCTTAACAAACTATTGGTGATAATGCTACTTGTTTCAAAGGCATTAACGCTCAATGATTCCGAAGAAAATTTAATTTTACTATGACTTAAACAACACCCATCGGACCATAAGGCAAGGGCAAAGTAGAACAAGCCAATAGCGTTTTAAAATGAAATTTGGCAAGGGCTATGTCAGATAATTGAAAGGCACCTCTCGCCGACACACTTACCCGAGCAATTATTACATAAAACAGGCGCATCTCTCCAATCATTTAAAACCCATGTTTTCTTCTGTTCTGCACACAGCTCCCTGAGTCGGAATTAGTGTACCTGGTATCCTCGCGTGAAGCTACCAACTCGGAGGAATCAGAGTGGACACACGAACTAGGAAAAGCTCATAGTGCACCAATCATCGGCAACTATGTCATCAGTATAAATGCTGATAGAAATAAAACTCATGAATACCTACAGGAATCAAAAAGAATTCTACGGATATATGCACCTGGAGACTGGATTCTTTGCGTTAGGCAAAGCAGTCATAAATTCGAGCCATTCTATGATGGGTCTTTGGCTAAATGAGCTGTTGGAATCCATGGTCGTAAAAGGCCGGAATGAGTTTGTCGACACTATCTGCGCCCGTTAATCACATAATACTAAGTGATTAATAGACCTACAAATAGATAATTAATCCAATAGATTATTGGGAAGAAGTCGATTTTAACGTTTTGCATATCATCGGTTGCATATCGTGCATTGTGTACCAAAATAACTTCAAGTAATAATTCAGCTAATCCTAGTCGTGGAAATTCCCATACTAGAGCATCTGGGACAAACGACTAGCTGTATTTAGTTCGACTCGTCAATTAGCCCCCAACCGAAGTTCAAGTGTCTGGACTATTTACATCCAATTTTTATACGATTCTGTAAAACGATGGAACGTAAAAGGCTAGCCAGTAACGATATATATTCGATCCCTGCTACTTCCGTCTAGTCAATCGATAACAACATGTCATACCAATAATACCTATACAAATAAAAATCACCTGAAAGCCACAAATTACTAAACCGATGCAACGGAAATGAATTTTTTTTTGTTTCTGATTTTTCTATACGAGACGGTCACCCCACATGTAGAGCTTTATCGGTATTTGGGGGGAAAAAAATAAATAAAATCATTTCTAAAAGCTGCCTTGGATCCTTTTGAGATGATACTTGACACGAAACTACGGATAGCTCTGAAGTGAAACAGAGAATAATTCAAAGTATCCCAAAAGCATTGTTGAATTCATGGAAATTACACACACACACTCACACATACTAGTAATATGTGAAAATGTACTGTTATGTGATGTATAATTGGTATAAAATAGAAACCCACTCCCACAGGCTAATAAAAATCAATATATATATATATNNATATATATATATATATATTGGTAGGAATTCTAGGACACTAACTATACGAGTAGGGGAATAGATAGAGAGAGAGACTGGATATGTCTTTCGTCTAATGAAAGCAAGTAATCAATCAGTATCAAACCTTTTTGATGTTAGAATTTGTATAAGTTGAAGCCACCAGATATCCGATAACACTTAAAGTTTTTTTTTTTTTTT
>MCBS01024764.1:0-13684 GCA_003611235.1 Golovinomyces cichoracearum
ATCATTCTTAAGTCACTTTTATATCATATAAATAAGAGTAACAGAGTAGAAAAGCAATTCCCATAGGCGGGGTATCAATTATATCCACATATAAACAGTAACAAAAACAAAAGAAAAAGGAAACACAGGCACTCCCCCATCTCCTCCTCTATCTCCTCGTCTCGCTCCTCCTCCTCCTCAGCAGCAGCGGCAGCGCTGCGGATCTTCCTCATTGCCATCTTTGATGGCGGGAGCGGTGCTGGTGGTAATGTCAAAAAATGAAGAAGAGGAGGCTACTCACAACATTTTGGTATCGAACGAATTGTTTAAATTGCGATTAGATAAGGATTAGATTTTTTAATGACCTAATATCTGAGGCATCTACGAAAAGCGCGCTAAGATCCCGTGCCTTTAAATCGACATAGGTTGTCGACCTATTGTAACTTGTTAGATACCCTTGAAGATAAATTCATGCTTCTCGCTCAATATGCCTGCACATTTATACATGAATAAAGTGTGTATGGATAGAATGCAAGTAAAATAAAGACCAAAGGCTAAATTACATTATTGTTATTATTTATGCAACATTGTTGTAACCAACTCGCGCTCGTTATCAATTATGAACTATTTTTGGTCCTATTTATACAACGCCAACTAACGTTTAGCCAACTTTACTACAAAATAACGGATACAACACACTCGTCATGTGTTTGTGTTAAGTTTAATTTATTGGGAATGTTTTCAAAAACAAAAATCAATATTTCCGACGTATTAAAGGCTTATCCATTTTTGGGAATAAGATAGACAATTAATTTTTATGTCTTTCGTACTGAGAGAAGTTTAATAGTCTTGATCATCATTTTTCTCTTTTTTTGATCAGTAACAAGAAGATTGCGCTCACCAAAGACTTTTTCAATAGTCTCTACTACCTTCTCAAAGCTACTAGCTGCACCCTGCTCTTGAGTCCAGCGGGCGATACTTAGGGTGGATCTTTTGCCATGTTCTATGACTGTCATAAACTCTGCTGCAAATGAAACATTTTTAATTTTAAGATCTCACTTATTAGCGAAGCTATAATAGGGTAGTATATGTCTCAACTCACAGTTTTCGACTCCAACCTGGCCAGTTATTATGCTTCGTCTCTTATCAACCTCAATATCTTGAATTCCAAAACGTTTCCACTCTCTCAGGAGGTTTAAAGTCTCTAATCGAGCCCTCTTCCTCGAAATAGAGAAGCAGATGAACCTGACTATTGGCTTGACCTTGAAAAGTTTAGCCCACCAGTTTCTTTGGGGAGCGACTAGACGTAATTTGTCGTTTTCTTGATTAATTGATAACCCCTCGCTGGAGCCAAACTTGATATCTGTGGTAGAATCCTGATTTTTAGAACACTTGTAGAGGCTATCATCATGTTCAAATTCATCACCTGTAGATAAGTAAGTTTTGAAACTAGTATTTAATATAAATTGAAACTTACAAAAAATCATATTTGGCTTGGAGCTTCGCCACTTAAAGAACTTGCTCAGATTAAAGCTAGTCTTCTTTCTTGAGTCCGGAAAAATACAATATCGTCTCTCGTACAGATGTTCTGCTGTTTCGCTTGCATTGAAGACTTTTGAATCTTTATCGTAGGATTTCATTTCTACTTCTTGAATTAAAACTCTCTTAAACCAGTTTGTCTTTTTCTTAACAAAGACTGCATTATTTTTAAGACATGTATCATCTTCATCTTTTCGTTTTTGGACTCGTCTATTATCTCTTGGTTTAGAAATAATTCCTTCTTCAACTTTAAGTTTTTTCTCAAAGCTATTATCCAATTGAGAAGTGTTTTTTATGCTATAATTTTGCCTTTTATCTTGATAAAAAGTAGGCTCAACTGGAAGACTACTTTCTTCGGTCTTCAAGGGTACCGGGGAATTTATTAGGCTAGATAAAGATGAAGAGCGGAGTATTTTTACTGAATCCATCCTAATAGGAGAAGAATTTGATCCAGTCACCCAGTTATCATTTACGCTAAGATATTCAGAATCTGATTCACTCGATCCATCCCTAACATCTATTTGACGACGTTCTGGATCTGTGGCAACTGAGTCTTTTTTCTTCTTTCGCGAAAAACTTTCCGTTCCACCCTCACATATAGATGGAAGTTGATTGCTAACATCATTTTTTCTCATATCAGACGGTGCGGAGATTACACGACGGTCTCCGCTGAGATTATTTTGAGATAGAGGCTGTATAAGCTGATCGATATGTGTTACCAACCGATCCAAGTATGCAGGAGACTCATACCCGCCTAATTTTCTTCTCAACTCAGCTTTTTCTCTTGCTTCCAGTAATTCGATCTTCACCGACTCAATTTGCATAGCCGGAGGTTGTGGTAGAGGACGGTTATTTAAATCTGAAATTTTGGTTTTTTTATTTAGAGGTGTTGAATTCACCCTGTACTTCATATGAGTCTTGGGGTCTTTGAGAATAGAGCCCCCACAACCGTTGAAGGCTTCATCACAGTCTCTCGCTAGACTGTTACTTTGCAGGCGAACGTCTTCATTAAATTTCTGATTAATATGGTCCAAATTCACTGCTACAGAATTAGAGCTCGGTGAGATTTGTTGAGGCTTATTTGATAGATCATCAATACTAAATCCGAAGTTTCTAGTGATAGGATGTGAGAAATCACCATCACGAGGAACAATTTCGGAGTGATTTTTACAATCAGGTTTATGAATCAACAATGAATTTAAGGAATGAGACCTACGACCACTTGGCGAGTTTTTACGCAAATGATTAAAGCATACTCCACGCCTTTTTTTATCGCAGGAGACCCTAATTTTTCTTGCACTATTGTGGCTTCTCGTTGATCTTGCCAATGATTGTCGAGAAGCTAGAGTTTCAGGGGGAAAAGGTGGCTTCTGAACTATGCAAGGCGTAGTCTGAGACGATACCCGAGATACCTTTGGCTTAATAGCCTTCGAATTTTCATAGCTTTCTCTACTACCTGAAAGCATCTCACAACAAAGAAGCTTTGAGTCGTGTTCTCGATTTCTATTTTTTAGATAATTATTGAATTTTAGATGCTCTCTTTCATTTTCAGGTGTGTTACTGATCACTGTAAACTTTGAACCAGTACGTCTATGGAACTTTTTTCTAGCTTGAGGAAAATGACACGTTGAAAAAGTTTTAGTTAAACTGACGGGTCTAACGTGATGGTAGTCACTTGAAGAGTGTCCAAGATCAGGCATATAATTTTCCAATTGTGCATCCCGGAACTTGATTAAAAGATTGTAAAAAAGTTTTTGATCATTTGGCCTTGACATCTGTCAGTTGAATGTAAGGAATATTTACCACCCAGAATCTGGAGAACTTACTCGCTACCGATTAGCGCTTCCATTAATTCATTCTCTGAGAGTGAATGCCACATTGATCTCAAGTGACGGAAAATTTCGGAGCTAATCTCACCTCTTAGAATTTTTGATTGACGACAAACGTCGGCACTAGGTGAGAGTAGGTGCGAATCTTGTCGAAGGTTATCGAGGTAATCATACTTTTTGAGCAGAGGATGTTTCCAGATTTGGCTTATAGTTATTCTGTCTTTTGGATTGACCTGCAACATTCTCCGAATAAGACTTTTAGCTTCAGGACTAAAGTTAGATGCCATTTCATATTGACCCTTTTTGATCTTTTCTAAGAGAGGTGTGAGCCACTTCTTTGAAATACCTTGGGCATCAAATGGTAACCGGCCAGCCAAAGTAGCAAACAATATTACTCCCATACTCCATATATCCACAACATTACCATTATACTTTGAGCCTTTAATCAATTCAGGTGCAGCATAATGGGGACTACCACAGGAAGTTGATAATTGATGACCCGGAGTTTGGTGTAGTGCGGCCATTCCGAAATCTGCGATCTTGATCTGTCCAGCACTGGTTAAAAGAATATTCTCAGGCTTAAGATCTCGATGGCATATATTGAAAGAATGACAATATTCTACTGCACTGAGGATCTGGCGAAAATATCCCATGGCTTCTTCTTCTTCTAGCCCACCTTTTTTTGCAATTTGTTCAAATAGCTCTCCATTATCAACATATTCGAGGCAGAGGTATCTAAAAATTTGTAAACTTTTACATTTACAAGAACTTTCGCGTGTAGTAACTTACATTTCTTTCCTGTTTTCCCAAATATCGTACAGTCTCAAAATGTTGGGATGTTGTATCAATTTCATGATAGCAACTTCTCTTTCAATCCCAGCTGGCATATGTCTCAACTCACTATTATTGTTGTGTAAGTTTGATTCTGCCATCTCAAAATTTGCAAGACTACCAGACTGTGACATTTGGGCACTCGATTTAAGTACAATTTTTACTGCTGCTTCTTGGCCAGTAATTTGATGTCGCGCCAGTCGAACTCGCGCGCTTGATCCCCTGCCCAAAGTTTTTCCAAGTTTCCATGGTCCTATGCAGGACTTTAACTTACCTCCGGAGCTCGTAGCGGCTGCTAGGCGTGAAGAAGCTCGATTTCCTGCTCCAATTTCATGTTCATGTACTAAGGCAGATACTCGTGGATTCTCAATAGATTCGCCGAGTAGATTTTGATGAAGATAGTTTGATTGCTTAAGAGATTGATTACGTTTCTTATGAGAACAGTTATCCTTCGTAATTTCGTATTTAGGAGTGAGTTGTGGACAATAACTGTTTTTAGTATGCTGAAGTTGTGAATTAATATTATTAACTCGCCGAGTGGCTTCTCCTAATGGCCGACGAGTCGAAGGTTGAAGATCAATCTGGTTCATATTCCTGACAGTTTATATCTTCTGAAATGCTCTCTAAAAAACCATGACTTTTTGATCGAGTCTTTTTAGAGTCTTGCTTATAAGAGTTATTATTCAATGCCAGTGTGATTTAGCTAGTCTGACGAGGCAACTTGAATATATGAGCAAAAAATTTGGATAGAGCGGTCATTGATTTTTGTTGAATGTCCAATAGCTGCAATTAACCTTTCCAGGAAATCAGATTTTATATCGTCAAATGCGTGGTGCTCAACTAAAATTGCTAGTTTTTTGATTTATCGCCTAACAAGCAAATATACATATGGAATTTGGAGCTCTTCTCTGTGAGCGAGTCGTGGTAGCCAGCTAAACCTACCGAGTTAACAAAGCAAAGAAGACTTTGTACGGTAATTGATCTTTTGGAGTGAAATCGACTTTTAGGGCGTGGAATGTAGCGAGATGAGGAAATGTTGGCTGACTGTGATAGTGGGGATGGGGGAGTTATCTCAAATTAAATTTGTATACGCGAATTTCCGCTACCCAATTCTCCCATATTCATCATCATTCCACTCACCTAAAGGTTGCTTGAGGATCCTCCTGCTTCACACATACCTTTGTTCTGGAAGTCAGAATTTCGGCATCTGGACACTTCATAAAGAAATCTATAGTGAAAAGTCATCAACACGGGAGATAATTTACTTAATTACAGAGAGGTCCACTCTCGCACCAACTTTTGAGATAAACAGTAGTTTTGTGATTTTAAAAGATAGTCCAGTCTGAACAAATGATAATACTAGATCACACTAAACAACATTGTGATACAAACAGCAAAACTAATCAGAAGGGATAAATCAAATACTGAATCCAGTTTCTCTCGTACCAAACGTGGTTACAACAGGACTTGGTGTACAGCTCTGAGCGACCCGTGTGGGGTTCTGGCCATGTTAAGCAGCTTGAGCTTTATCTAGATTCGGTAATACCTGATCCTGCTCTAAAATTGAAACTATTTAGATATTCCCTAGTCGAAACAAGTATGTAAGATTACGTCTCCTAGCCTGAGAAAAAAAAAGCTTCAAAGAGATCATAATGACACAAGCCGTAAGTGATTTAGAAATCTTTTATTTCAGAGAATTTAAGGAGTCAGATGTTGCATCTTGCATCAGTCGAGAAAATCGGTACCAGATCTTTCCAAGGGGATTATATTCCGTTTTCTCGGTTAAAAATCAAATCAAGGGGGTGACAGATGACCACATAAATCAGCGGATTGAAGAAACATACTTGACGAATGCGGTAGGCAATTCCTATTACACTGGTAAGGAATGCAAGCTGATAATGAATCATATGCTTAATCTAGTTTTAAATTTCTATTATTACACAACTTGATGGGAATACAAACAACTGAATATTTCGGATTAAATCCACTTCAAGGTTTGCTAGAGCTGTGACCTAACAGTATTTAAATAGTTGGACGATCATGACTCTAGCAAACGATTGAAGAAGGAAGAAATAACTGAAGAAGGAAGAAATAACTGAAGAATAAAGGAATCAACTCGAGACCATTCGTAGCAAATATTCATTGGCCTAATTATCCTCGAGAATTCTGATTTTAAGCAAACTGAGATACAGCGGCAACTTGAACTTTCCAAATCTGAAACAGAAATCACATAGCAGCTTGCTCGAGATGAAGGAGTGAAGGTTGAAATAAAGATTAAAATCTTTACTTGTGTAGTAACAGAAGTAAAAGTAGTTCGGTGACTTGATGATGAATTGTTATCGCCGTCAATTGTCATAGACTTTCGGTGTTCTTAACCAAGCAAACATTAAGCCATTAGCGGGCATCATTGTGTAGTGCTTCAATTGTTTGGTGTAGCAGTTACAGCAATAATGAGTTGATTTTCAGACGAGAGATGATGTTAAAAATTTTCAATGAGGATGGCAAGATTCGATGTGCGGAGATGTCAGACGTTAGATAACTGTTAAGTAGCACGCCTGGTGATTGAAGTACGGCTGCGACAAGGCTATCGGATTTATGCCATTTTTTTTAAATACTTTTTTGCTTACAATGGCGGCCTTTAGCTATGACACAACGTCATTTATCATATACATCTTAGAGGATTCAACATTGATACATTTGAGCACTTACGCCTCAGATTTCAACTCTGCAACTACCGCTGCGAAGTTGTGTGGGATTTTCTTCTCCATTTTCCTACCCTCACCCGTGAATATCCACACAAGGATATTCTTCAAACCCTGAATTATCCAGACATGCCTTCATCATCGTATGTATAACCCTCGGTGAAATATGTGATATCGGGTCTGCTGGATTCGAACCAGCCCTCTTCTGTCTCAAGTGGGGTAGGTGCCCAGGCTACCTGGAATCTAATTGGGAGATCGGTCTAGATGGCATATCACATTACACTATCCGACATAGTTTGTAGCTGGATAAGCAATGAAATCGGCTCTCTTTTACGGCCTAGGTAGAATCAGATCTTGTACTGAAACCACTGGAAACCATACAAAATAATTGGGCCAACGTCGCGACAATTACATGTCTCTATGTTAAATAAAATTACCTTCTCGTTTTGGCTTGAATTTTGATCGAATCTACAAATGGCTTTAATCACAAGCATGTACTAACTATCGTCTTATGTGGCTCAGGCCACCGTCCCATACAGATATTAGAGTTATGACAAATATTCAGAATACGAGATATTCCAAGCTGCGACAATTCCTATTAGGTGCCTGACTTGCCCTAATCCTTACGTCTGCGTCAGCTAGTTGATTCGGGTAGGATGTGTAGGAAGCATTCGCCTTAACCTATCACTCACCTACCGAGGGAAAAGTCAGACGGAGAGAAAACATCTGCCATTTATCTCGTGTTGTCTAATTACTCGCAGCTGCAATCTTTCCCAATCAAATTTACATAGGAATTCAACCTACCTCTCCTCAGAACCTCTTTAGATACAATATCAATTGCTCCGATAGCCCTTAATCAGGATCTTTGTAAACATTTTAATTTCCAACATAAAGCTCTTCTCTCTACACACTTGGAGCGGTCGTGGGAAGCTTTGTTGAAGGAGTTCTTGGGAAATGTGTGCTGGAGAGACTAAGACGATCAAGATCTCCGGAGATAGATGAAGACCTGAGGGGAAGGTCCATTTCTACTTATCTCCTTGCCCCTGAGAGAAAGAGTTCTCTGGCGCCATCACTAGAATGTGTGAAATAGGACTTAACGTCTGCTATTTTTCAAAAATTTCTCTGAAAATAATTGAATGAATCGCTGGCGAAGATGATGTTTTTATCTTCACGGTTGCCCGTATAAATGCTCAGCATGCTCTTTATATTAAAGATAGCTGAGAGGAGTCGTATTCAGACCGAGCTCAAAACAAAAATAAGTAAATTCATGGTCAATGATGCTTCACTAGTTTCGGTTCGACTACTCTTTAAGAAGCCCAGAACTAAACTTTACCACAATCCCTTCTACTTCAACGACCGATTGAGGACTCTCCGCATTTGCCAGCGGATGCTTACCTCCTGATTCACATGCAATTAACCACCATAAATCTATGGTTTACGTATGTAAGAAAGAAGGAAAAACTTGTGCAATTTAAAGCTCAGGGTTTGGCTTGTAAGGTACTGATGACCTAAGAATACTCTTCGAAAAGAGTAATGCAGTGAATTGGGACGTGGAATAGGGAAGGGAAGAGAAGAGAAGAGCTTCGATAGACTGGTCAGGCGAATAAGTTTTGGGTGTTTCATCTTTGTGTGTGTTGGTGGTCATCACGACTGAGATTCGGATAGTGTTTCTGCGCTATTAAAACAGGTAACAATAGATGGTGTCGTGATGGGCGTCGTACCTCACTCAGGATATGAATATGGATAGATTAAATATTACGCTGTATCTTTGTGCAGGATGGCCAAGGTATATCAGTGTAGTCGAAGGGTTTTGATGTTTTTCCTTGAGTGGATATTCGCGGTTGAAGGAAAGGCGTAAGTCCCGAGTGAAATCAGCGAACATCCCAAAGTAGATGAAGGGCTATAGTGTCAAAGCAAACGACGCCATCATGTTCACAGGTATTAGGGAAGGACTAGCCTTCACTGTCTCATGATCTACAAGTGCTGGCTCTGGGCCTGTCATGAATAATTTTACATACATAAAATATTGAAAGAACCGTTTCACGTGACTTTGTCGGAGCGCGTATCATGACGCGCTCATCACGGACAAGCAATGTCACCTACAATGTTGGTCCCTTCATCAGAAAGAAAACGTGCTAAATCAATTAGTGAGAGCGAAAGTGATGATGCTGAAATAAAAAGTGTTAGGTCCAAGGATACCTTAACACCAAATAGAAATTACAATAAACGAGTAAAGACAAAGGTTTCTCATTCAAACTCGCATTCATTTGTACAACAAACTCCTATACAATCAAGTAATCATTTTCAAATAGAAATTACTGGAAATAATGGGGAGGATTCGATCTCAAAATTCCAACATGGCGCAATTGTCTGGGTTAAAGTGGTGAACTTTGTCACCTACGAAAAAGCCGAATTCTACCCAGGACCAAGCTTAAATATGGTGATTGGACCAAACGGAACTGGTAAAAGCTCATTGGTATGTGCAATATGTTTGGGTCTGGGGTCAAGTCCGGCTCAGCTGGGACGTGCAACGCAGGTTGGCGAATTTGTAAAGCATAACATGCCCGAAGCTGTGATCGAAATTGCACTCCAAGGCCCTGAGGGGAAAAGTAATTACGTGATACGATCACAGATAATTCGAGAAGATAATTCTCGTCAATGGTGGTTAAATGGAAAAAGGTCTCACTTAAAAGCCGTAAAGTTATTGGTTGAGAAACTGTCAATCCAGATCGACAATTTATGTCAATTTCTTCCGCAAGAAAAAGTAGCAGAATTTTCTGCTCTTTCTCCATCAGAGTTACTTATCCAGACTCAACGAGCAGCCGCTCCACCAGATTTACTTGAAAAGCACGAAGAATTGAAGAGGCTTCGAAAAGCTGAAGTTGCGTTGGAAATTCGTAATGAAGCCACAGCGCAAGAACTAAAAACACACGAAGTCCGCCAGCAAAATCTTGAAGCCCAGGTTCAAAAACTTCATGAAAGAAACAAGATTCAAGAGAATATCGCTCTTCTCCGAAAAAAAATTCCATTTGTAGAATATAAATTGGCGATAGCCAAACACAATTCTTCAAAAGCACAAAAATTAGCAGCACATAAGCTTTATGAAGAACTAGAGGCGCGAATAGCTCCGACACTTCTCTCAATCGAACAAAAGAAAATTCATGTTGAACAGATTGACTCTATTGTGCGGTCGCGTAAGGCAGCCTTAATTGCAATTGAAAGAGAATGCCAACAATTTAACGTTGCGTATGAAAAACTGACTGATGAAATCAGTGGGATTGAAGTTAACCTAACCTCAGAGATTGATCAAGAAAAAAATACGAAATTGAAGATTGTTAAATGTCAAAAAAATATTAGTAACTGGCAAAAGCAAATTGAATCAAGGACTTCGGCATTTAATGCCTCTGAGTGGAATCAAAGAATTGTACGTATATTCCAGAATGTAGATATCTAGAGCTGACTTCTTTAAGCGAGTCAAGGAGCAGGAAAGTCGCGAGCTAAGATCTCAACTCGCCGATAAGAAGTCAGAATTAGATGAACTTCATGCACGTGGTAGAGCTACAAGGCATAATATAGATGAGGCTCACACAGAACTTCGCCTATTTGATTCTCAAGAAGGGCAATTAATGAACAAGCTTGAGCAGCAGTCCAGAGATACAGCAAAAGCATGGAAATGGATTCAGGAACATCAATCAGATTTCGAAAAAGAGGTGTATGGTCCCCCTCTTCTTACATGTTCTATGAAAACCAAACAATACACGCGAGAAGTAGAGTCTCTCATCGGAAGAAACGATATGGTCACGATTTCTGTTCAGACAAAATCAGATTTTAAAAGATTAAGTGATCAGCTTAATGGGACAATGAGACTCACCGATATTACTATCAAGCAAGTTGATCACCAAGCAGTTCCTACTGCTCGCCCTTTGTCTGCACAAGACATGCAGCGGTACGGGATGATGGGATGGGCTATTGATCAAATAGATGGACCCGATGCTGTTCGGGCCATGTTATGTGACAGCGCTAGACTTGATCGTTCGGCTATTGCCCTTCACGATATCACTGAAGATAACTATCAAACTATACTTCGTGAAGAGAAGCTCAATATTTGGGTTACAAGAAATCAAAGATTTATTGTAACTAGAAGAAAAGAGTATGGACCTGGCGCTGTATCCACAATTACTCGACCTGTTCTTCCTGAGCGGTTTTGGACAAATCAACCAATTGATGCCTCTGCTAGAGCCGAAATTGAGCAGAGAATCGATAACCTTGAAACTGAATTTAGAACACTCAAACAGCAGAATGACTCATTAAAAATTAGTATAAATGAACTAAGGACTCAGGACTCTACAATTCAAGATGAGATAGTAAGTTATCTTTTTATAAGTAGTATCAACACATTCTTAACATTAAATGATAGAAAGATATCCAAAGAGAAAAAGCTAAGCTTCAAGAAATAGACAAAGAGTTCAGATCTCTACCCGAGAGAATTAGTCAGATTCAAGTCCTTACTGTTATTACCTGCGCTAAATCTTTCCAGAACAAGAAGAAGTTAATCTTCTAAAAGCTAGGGAAAAATTGCTAGAGCACCGAGAAACTAACAAAGAGATTCAAAATCAGCATGATAATGCTGTAATGAAAAAAGCATCTAGCGCTATAGCGTTCAAAGATCATATTTCTAAAGCCCGTTCGGCTCATGACGAGCTCCTCGAAGCACAAATAAGATTTATCGAAGCAGATTCTGATGTTACGAGTCTCATAGAACTTAATAGTTCTATAGTTCAGCAACGAGACGAGGAACTGAAGAAGCTAAGAGATATTGATGAGGAAGCAAAGAAAGTAAAAGCTATCGCTTCAAAAGCATTGAAGACTTGCAAAGCTCTCTTGGCTGACCCTGAGAACGAGCCTTTCACTGAACAGCTTGCCCAGCAAGATGAAGACACAACGATTGAATCGTTGGAAATAGAAATAGCTGCGGAAGAGTCCAAACTTGAATTCCTTATTGCTGATAATCCTAATGCTATTGAACAATTTGCAGCCCGACAAGAGAAAGTACAAAAGTTGACTACCTTAATAGAAGAAACTTGCAGGAAGTTACAAAAAGTCAATCAGAAAATTTTAAAAGTTCGAAGTGAATGGGAACCCGCACTTGATAAACTGATCCAGACTATCAGTAATGCATTTTCATTTAACTTTGAACAGATCGGTTGTGCTGGTGAAGTCAGCATTCATAAAGATGACGACTTTGAAAAATGGGCGATTCAAATAAAAGTCAAGTTCAGGTATCTGCACATCTTTACTCTAGTTTAAAATATGCTTTAGATGATGACTAATGGATATTCTAGAGAAAATGAAACATTACAGATTTTAGATCAACATCGCCAGTCTGGTGGTGAACGCTCTGTTTCAACAATATTTTACCTCATGGCGTTACAATCTCTAGCTACGTCACCATTTCGAGTAGTTGATGAAATAAATCAAGGCATGGACCCTCGCAACGAACGAGTAGTGCACGAACGTATAGTGAAGATCGCATGTGAGGAGTATACAAGTCAATATTTTCTCATCACACCCAAACTTCTTACAGGTTTACGTTACGATCCTCGTATGAAAATACTTTGTATTATCAGTGGTAAACATTTACCAGAAGATGATACATTACTAAGTATACCAAGGATTATCGCAATGAAAAAAGCCATTTCAGCATCGAGATAATTTATAAAGATTAAAAGTAAATGGCGTAATTTTTTTGTAAATTTTCTGGATAAAATACCAAGCGGATATTTGAAGATGATTTTCCTCGAAAAAGAACTGCGGAATAATCAGTAAAACTTAACATTATAAAATCAGTTGTCAAAAACCTTAATATTTGATAATCGTTGATCTGCCTCACAGTTGTCCGGAGTTATCCAAGATGAATATTTTTTTCAGCCTGGAGAATTCAGGTAATGATACGATAGGCCATTTGAGGGAAACCTAAATCAGTGGTAGTCCAGTTTTGGCTCGGGCTCCACTAGGAGGGCTGAACATTCTTTTTAATAAGTATGAGATTGGAGCCTCGTTGGATTCGGTTGTTAATTTTTCTGATAATGTCATACCCAGGAATGGTTTTGTAAAAGTAAAAGGTAAACGAAGTAACTAGATGTATAGTTTTACACTCTGTACTATTCTCTGAGTAGACATTGCCCATTTTTTCTATCTCTCTGTCTTCACCTCGTTCTGTCTCATCTACAACACCTTCACACCTATTTACCATATTTATCTGTCTCTTCCCATATCCGATTCTCTCAGTTTCAAAGATAACGAGATCTGTATCCCTTCTTCTCTCGCCATAAGATGTTAAATTATGTTCATATCGTTACGCAGGGACCAATTAAAATTCGTTATCAAAGCCGTTCCAACTCATGACGAATTTAACCCTTAACGAGTGCCGATTCAACATTATTTATGGGATATCGAGAGGAGGCATGAGATTTTTGCATGGAAAAAATGTCAAACAATAGAGGGGGTAAATAATACATCGTAGACTAATGAAAAGTGGATAAATGATTTTAAGGTGTTTTGAAATAATTGAATTGCTTGTCTATCTACGAGCTTCTCTGTCTCTCCTGCGTGTAAAATCTAATGCTACTCTCTTCTCACTCTTTCATTGTATACCTTTCTAGAAAGATTGCCGCAGACAGCAAATTGAAAAATAGTAACAACTATACGCCCTAGATTCAGCCTTTTTTATCATTTTTTATTTGTGTTTGCAGCTTTTTAGCTAGGACTCAATGTCAGTGATTATATACATGTTAGATGATTCAA
>MCBS01024765.1:0-13991 GCA_003611235.1 Golovinomyces cichoracearum
TGAATATCCACCTTGGGGAAGAGCGCGAAAAACTCGAGCTTTTCTTGACATGCTTTCGTCTTTCTACAAATACGATATCACCGCGAGAGAATGTGGCTGGTCTTGCTGGTTCAAACCAGCTTCTTCCTGTCTCAAGGAGGATTTGTGTCCAAGCTACCCAGTCTCTACTTGAGAGGGCGGCCTGGACGGTGTACCACCATCCGACCCATTAAAAGGAGGTGTTATTTACCGCTACGTGTACATAATATCTCTTTGATTTATTATTCCTCTTCCCTATTTTCAAATACTCTCTATTATTCTCTAATCAAAACGAGCTTTATCGATTAAAATTCAAATAATTAGAACTAACTTCCTACCCCCAAAATGAGGAAGCTGTCGCAGGATTAAATGGTCTCTATCAACATTTTGTTAATACGGGGAAATCAACGAGAGACACCACCAAAAAAATAGGATCTGACTAGACTACCGTGGGAAGATATCGTATGATGTCAAATCAATTGCTAAGCTTAAGACCGGGATGCCCAAGAGAATTGACGCATCGAGACAAGCGGGCTGTTACGCGTTTTGATATTAAATGACTGTACCAAAACAGCCGTAGCGATTACAGAAAACTTGAATCGAAAAAGAGTAGATAAAGTTTTGTTGGAGACTGTACGAAAGGCTGTCTAAGAGCAAGGGTTGAGAGCTGTCAAAAACAAGAGGAAGCCAAGGCCCACACCGGCTCCTCGAAGAACATGTTAAAATTGGGCATCAGCTCATTCGGAACTGATGATCGATGACTGAATAAAGGGTTATCTGGTCTGATGAGACCAAGTTCAGCAGAATGAATAGTGACGGCATTAAGTATGCCTGGCTAGCTTATTCAGAAAACTTTTGTTCTCAAGTTGTGGATGAGATCTTTAAGCTGGGGGGTGGGAGTGTAATGGTTTAGGGCTGCATATCCTAGTTTTGTGTAGGTGGTTTCAAGCGTGTTGTTGGTTGAATGAACTCAGAGCAGGTCATTGACATATTCGAGACTTCGTTATTGCCAACTCTGGATGAAGTCGCTGGTTAGTCTGAGTCATCTTCGGCAAATACCGTGACCTTCCAGCAAGATAATGACCAAAAATATAAATGTACACTAACTCAAAGTTAGCTATCCAGTAAGGGTAAATTAATTATGAATCTGTAATTTAAATCACCCAATCCCAACCTAATAAAACATTTCTGGGGGCGATAAAGCGAAACCTTGGTGAGCATAATGAGGTCCTGAGAGGTTTGGGTGATTTACGGAAAAGAGCTGGAGAAATCTGGTCTAACATATAGAAACACATCGCTCACTGATTCGAAGTATGGAATCAAGGACTCAGGCTGTATTGAAGGCAAAAGGAGGTCATATGAAGTACTAAAATGATGGTCAAATAATTGGTGCAATAATCGGTGCAATAATCGGAAATGCCAAGGCCATTTTATCGCATTCTAATTTCGATTTTTTTGATAGATAAAAATTCCATTCTACAGCCTAATGATCATAGATTATTCTGCAGTGTAATGATTTTATTTGACACGCTCTATCGTTGTGTCGTTACTGAGTCCGCTAGAAGTAATGATTAACTGCACCGCTTTGTTGAGCTACTGTAGTTGTGAAGATCGAAATCAAAGTTGTAGAGGCCTTTTTCATGCCATAGTTGATTGATTTAGATATGCTGGTATCGGTGTCTCTACACGGCTCGTTTCGGTAAATAACGTGTTTTCTTCACATCACTGTGCAAGATTTTCTCATCGGAATGCCAACTTGTGTAGCTAGTAAAGACTTGTCGTCTAGATATATATGTTGTGGATGTCTGGAAGGATTTCACCTTTCACCTGACCATGATTAGAAACACGCCTCTTAAGCTCGTGTCTGCAGATCAAGAACTAAAAATCACAATAGTTCATTTATTGTCGAGTCTCTACATTATCACACAGTCAAATGGCTTAGAAATCATGTCCTTTTTTCCCGATAAGTAAATATTTCAATTTCAATTCACCCGAGTTGGAGCTCTTAGGCCCACGCAGGTGTTTAAGGAGGGTAAATACTCTTTTATACAATGCCTCACTTTGACGGATGGAAGACTCATACATAGATTTCATTCGCAGATACCACTCGAGGATTACGCCTTACACACAAGAAACCTCTACCATGAACAGCCATCACGCAGAAAAGTGTGAATACTTGGAGTTGCCCAAGTACGTCTATGCCATTCTCCGAAAGCGTTTTCACTGCGAGAAAACGTAGTGGGTCCTGCTGGATTCAAACCAGCCTTCTCCTGGCTCCAATGGGGCATGTGTCCATGTCACCCTGACTCGCCCTGGGGGAATGGCCCAGAAAATGTACCACTCGACCATCCGACCCTTTTTCCCCGATGCATTCCTCAGTTATTTCAGATTTATGCATCCACTCTATTCATCGCCCACTTATAAATTAATCAATTGCATTAGATTAGGTCGGTTGAACTGGCGGCGATCTTCAATCTAATCAAACAAACCCCATGGCAAGATCTCGATTGCTGACACAAGCATAGTTTTTACCAAGCGATTAAGATTACATTGTCCAAATTCGAGGTACCCACGAAGATAAGCGATCAAAGAAAAGACCTAGCAGTTCTCTGATAGCGATACTCACTCCACATTATCTATCTATCCAAATCCAGTTCTATTAGATTTTCATCGGCTCTTATATCCGATTACATCAATGACTCCCAATTTTGTCCCCCCAATGCACAATCACTAAACAAGAACTTATTAGAAGTCTCAAGTAACATGTACACTAGTGCTCAAAATAGACCAGTAGTCAAGTTTTTTGTATGAAGACCATTGTAGAGACTTTACGAGAGCACACTAAGACTTACAAAAGTGAGAGGGGCTTGGAGATCTGGAATGGAGTAGTTATATATCAAGAGCCGTTTTCGAGTTAGGATGAGTAGATCAGCCATAATTCGCTGAAAAGGGAAGATAAAATGATTTCTGGGTAGTAAAAACAATCCGGATCATTCCGAGAAAGAATTCTGCATGAAGTGGTACGATGCACGGTGGTACTATGTGTAATGATAATGGAGGAAGATGGTGTTCAAATGTTTTTTTGTTCTCTCGTTGATCATACTCGAGGGTTGTGGAGGATGAAAGGCTTTTGTAAATGGTCTCAAGCTTTATCAGAAAATGTGAATATAACAAGTCAGGGAGAAGCTAAGGCTGCAATACTTGTGTTTGACGACCACCAATAAAATAGCATCATTCCTTCGAAGATCTATCACCGTGAAATTATGTGTAATTCTTCTCGTCGCTCCTTGCTTTTCGTGATAAAACATTTTGCATCGATCGTTATTGGAGAAAGAGGAGGCAGATGATTTTATGTGTCGATTTTTCGTCCTGTGCACAAATCGCATAACTTGCGCTCTGTGAATCATGTCCATACCCAGCAATCCGAGTAAGGTATGGATCGCGTGTCGACATGCAGGAATAAGATAGGAGAGATAAATTGGAACCCGCGTCGTCGGTAATAAGTGGCCCATGATTAGTCGTTATAATTATGATTCCATGATAGATCCGTCGCTTAAATTTCTATCCAATAAGACGACACCTATTTAAAATGGTATTGTGCCTGGATCTATCAACACTTTAGCGATGAGGTAATGTCATGTGTAGATAATCTGTAGCGAGCCTGATCGATTCCATCCAAGATAACAAACTACACAGGGGTAAAGAGTCCCGCTTTCATTACAAACAGTTTGTCGTCGACGAACATTATCATTGTTCAAGATTCTGTGGCGCAAAATCCATCTCTCAACCAGGCACGACCGACGGATTTTTTCGAGATATTTCGGGAGCGAGTACAGAGCTCATGAGTTGTGTACTACGACGTCTTCCGGCGACTGGCTACGCGTCCGATCACTCGCTGTACGGTACGGATGAGAGGCTAGCGTATCAGAAGACCGATGAAAAAATGTACCTCAGAAAGGCGATGCCTGCTTCCGCTGAAGTATCCGGGAAAGATCTTTCCCCAATTACTCAAAATCGTCAATTTCACAATGCTAACCGGAAAACTGATCACAATCATGAGTTAAGTAACTCTCAACTGCAAGCCAATACACAAAGATCAGTGGCAAGAGCTCAATCCGAGCCAGTATCAGAGGATAGTCCAATTTCGCAAGTCTGCAGGTAAGTCTGGTTCCAGAGACACTGAGGGGTAACTCATCGTTACAGTAATTGTGAAACTAGTCGAACACCCTTATGGCGTCGATCAACGCAAGGTGCTACACTTTGTAATGCTTGTGGACTCTACTATAAGGCTCGAAACACTGCGAGACCGACTAGTATGAATCGGTCACCATCCATCATCAGTTCAAAAATGGTACCTCAAATAAAAGAGGGGGAAAAATCACCCGCTTTATGCTTAATTCAGCTTCAAGATCCTTCGTCAGGTTCAGCTTACATAGAATCAAACCAAGAAATTGGCGGCTCATGTCCAGGAGGAGGTAAATGTAATGGCACTGGGGGGGCTGAAGGATGTAATGGTTGTCCAGCCTATAACAACAGAATGGCCAAAACTGCTAAATTTTCACTCTCTCGCTCCCCTCCAAGAAGCGAGCAAAAGAATGATCAATCCGCAGATAGTTCGTCACCAATTGATGTTGAGTCCCTCAGTATAAATATTCGAGATACTACTATCGTCGTTGCATGTCAAAACTGTGGTACCACAATAACTCCGTTGTGGCGTAGAGATGAAAGTGGTCGTACGATCTGTAATGCATGTGGTATGTGTTAATTGGCAAGTGATATTTTGTTTCACTGATTCTATTAGGTTTGTATTGCAGACTTCACGGTTTTCGCCGTCCTGTCACCATGAAAAAATCAGTCATTAAACGTCGTAAACGTGTCATACCAGGCAATCAGTCTGATAACATCAGTAATTCGATTGGATCCCCTGAGCCTGACCATCCATTTCCATCTGATCAAAATTTGCGAGGTAGCTCCAATCCCGATGGATCGGTAAACCTCGGTCATCGGATATCTCGAAATTCAAATACTAATTTAGCTGATCCCCCACGGAACAACTCTACAGCTGCAGCGATAGGTACTTTTGACCCTTCTTCAAATTCAGGTCACAATGAAAATCAATATATCAGCAATAAAAACCTCCTTCCTCGCATGAATACAGCATATTTATCACCCATTTATAATCACGTCTCTCTTTCGACTAGTAACCAGAATCTTCCTCTTACCCGCAAAAGATCTTTCTCATCTATGAACGTACATCTAAGCTCACCATCATTTTTTGGATATTATGAATCATCATCAAATCGCCCTGGCTCTATTAAATCACTCTTGAACCCTGGATCTGAAGATCCAGTATCATCTGCATTAGAAGAAGTTACAGGGTACTGCTCAAGTGTCTCGAGAAGTTCTAATGATATTAATAACCCTGTAACTGACCAAGCCTCAAGCGATAAAATGAAATCAAGAGAAGAGAAAAAAGAACTACTTCAACGGGAAGCAGAAAAGATAAGAGAAGCCTTGAAGGCTAAGGAGCAAGAACTGGAAGATTTATGCGCCAAATGATTCAAAAAGTAAAAGGACCGATAGGAAAAATTGAGCCTATATAATTTGGAAATAATTTGACGCCTATGATAGCCCGCAATGGCTTAATTTTAGACAGAAAATAAATTTAGCATTTAAAGATTGGAATTGAAATACTTCAACAGGAATCAAGAAAAAGCGGGCCTAATCGAAAAACTCAACTAGAGATAATATCTCCAATCTTGAAAAACAGGAGGCATAATTCAACAAAAGGGTTGCCTAACCCAGGTCAAAAAATCGCTATATTTTATAGCGCATTTTTCATCCGGAACATAAGCCGAGCGGGAAAAATATTTTTTTTGTGACAAAAAGTAAGTTCAGATATATATATATATATATATTTACTATCTACATTTTACTCACGTAAAAAAGATCTGATACTTCATTGTCTTTCTCACGATGGCAAAAAATGAAGACATTTTCGTCTTCCTAGTCGTCCGAACCTTGATTGTATGCTTTCAAAACTAGTTCATTATATGATTGGAATATATATTCTAAGTCCCAAAAAAACTGCTTCATCAAAGAAGCAGGGAAGTTTTGCTCAGAAAGAGAATTACAAAAAATCTTTCCTAACTGTCCGAGATATTTATACCTTCCTAATTAATGCACTCTTTACGTTAAAATAACTTCATTGATGATAATTGATCATTTAAGTCTGAAGTGGTGGGCAAGAAGAGGCGTCATGAACAGAAATATTTTGCTTTGCAGGGTAGATCTTGTCACTGGTTAAAATTCTGGCTATCATCTTATTTTACTGAAGAAATGCCTTCTCCCAGCAATTTTTTAAAATATTGCGTTGTCTATTGCTGCTAAAAAAGCGACATTAACTGACGAGCGTCCGGTTTAACATCCTACCTTGTGATGAAATCCTGATGCGAACTCGGTAAAAGCATCAGAGTAAAGGCTTGGCGATAATACAGATGGCAAGATTGAAGTTAAGCATCGTTTGAATTCCCTTATATTTGTACCATCAATGTAGATAGGAGAATAACAACAATTCTATCAATCTGTAGAGCCACCTGATCAAGAGCAATCCCCGTACCCGTGCAATCAACACACAAGAGAAGAGCCCAACTCGGGCTTCCTGTTCGCCTTTTTCACGGACAGATATGTAGTAGAAAATAGGAGGTAGAGACTCAGATCTTAGATATATACTACCAGACGATTTATACACTTCACTCTTTCTCTATCTATCCAAAACCTTACAATCAAATCACAAGTTTTGTCAAATTCAGGTTCACTAAAAATTGCAATACCACATTGTCAGATTCTCTAGAGGACCCTTTCAAAGTGTTTAACTTATTAAATGAAATCTGACTCTATTACCTGGAGCCGATCTGAAAGGTTTTAGACTATGTCTAATCCTCTGCTCGAGTCGGTAGGAATCAACACAGGTTGCTGTGCAAAAAGAGTACCACTTGTACATTAATGAAAAAATGAAAAAGGATATAACGAGCTAGTCGTTTTGGTATTATTCATGCAAATGTGCAAAATTTAATAAAGATGAAGTAAGCTATTTCGTTCAAAGCATTCTTCCTGCTAGTTCTGCTTTTGTATCTTCTGAATATAATCCCGCTATCTCTCTCAGATCTCTTTCGCTCTGGAATTATCTCTAAATCCAATATACCTTGATTCTAAATCCAACTCATTTGCAAATACCATCATTATTGCCGACAAGAGATGAATTCAACCAATGAAATCTTGATTAAAATCTCGATAATTTCCATAGGAACCCCAAATAGGTGAGATTCTTAAGTTGATAGCCGTCTAACACTCGATTAAAAGAACCTGGGCATTTGTACTGATCACCAACTGAGAAATTAAATGATAAAGAAAAAAAACTCCTATCCTCTTGCCTTAAGTCTATCAGTGTCAATAAGATAAATTGGCTCTTAATCTAAACTAAGAGCTGAGTATCTGAGTGCCCCACGACAACAGGCTAAGAAATCCATCACTTGCAAGCCTGTAAGAGATCACTTTCAATTAGGTTTATCTCCTAAAAAAATCTGCAGTATCCAGTCATTCCAGTCGGGTTTACTTTCTCTTTGCTCTATTGATGGATAGAAGAAAAGTCTTATGAGAGCAAATGTTTGATCTTCAGTTATGAAAGTAGAACCTGCTCAAAAATCAAGTCATCTTTTCATCTCATCAAATTTTAGGATTCATATTTAGACTATGAGACCCCTCTGTAAGGCAGTCTAAATTTGCTGGTATAGATTTATTTAAGCGAGTTAGTAATGTGCGCCACGTCGTTTTCAAACTGCACCGTCCAAATTAGAACCAGTTTACCCGTTCACAAAAGTTACAGCAATTTTATGAAGTCGGATGGCTCAGTGGTAAGCTTTCTGGGCTAGTTTTCCAAGAAGAGTCCGGGTCGATTGCGCACCTACCCCCTCTTGGGATGGAACGATTATTGGTACGAATCCAGTAGATTCTTTTACCTTCTCGCAGGGAGAGTGCTCATCTGATTTAACATACGTGAATAGACCAAGGTTATATCTCGACTTTCCTGTTGTCGGAAATTCGCGATCGAGATTGGGGCGCAAACTCCCACTTAGGTAGTGGTACCAGCAAATGCTATCCATCGTATGAGTGCTCTAATCAATATCGATGTACTCAAATTCTATGATATTATCTAACGCTCTGCGAGCACTAGGCCAGGTCCAAGACGATGAAATTTAAAATTTTATTTAAAAATATCAAAAAAAATTACATTATTGTAGCAGTTACAGATAAGCACATGTCTCCGCTTGCCACTCGGCGTGCTCCCCCACCGGACACGGGAGAGCGAGTCTCACAGCAGAAAACCGCCACGAACAAGCATTGTAACTCAACAAAATAATGCGTTCATCACCTATATCCGGGGAATATTTACGTAAAGGTGGAAGCTATTGAACGAACACTTAGTCTTTCCCAGCACAACATAGATGGATGTGTTATGCCCAGCCACGATAAGCATGGATGCTGGGATGGCTATCAAAGAGATGGTGAGTAATAGAAACTGATGTATAGCAGAATAAGCACCATGAATCTGCGCATAATATAATACGTGAAGGGACATGCTGATAGAGGGATGGAGAGAGTCACGGTGCTTGATGAGTTTGCAATGAATTAAGCGACCAAACTCGGGTATAAATTGGAAGGGATCCCGCACATTGAAAACTAGTATAGTTATTTTCTATCTTCATTCTCATGGTTACCTTTCTAAACAATAAAATCATGTTATTCATTCATCAAGGACCACCGTCCATTTTCTTTGATGCAAAAATATTTCTCCCATTTCAGACACCTGGTAAAATAGGAAGCCTGCTAACAAGCGATACTCAAAAGGAAAATGCTATCGAAAACCTCTGGGCTACATCTTGTGTCCCTCAAGATTACAATACTAAGACCCTATAAACTCCAGCCGCAATCTGTCCAGTTTCAATAACTTTAGGGGAATTTTACCTGGCATCCCTCGACCTAGAAAATCTATATCTCAATTGATATTTTGCTAACGTAGACCTTCCCCATGATGAATGCACACTAACCGTCGAATCAAACGAAATTATTTTGAACACAACTGAAGCTGCTTCTCGAACAGTCATAGAAACCTGCAGCTTTTTCGGACCGATTGCTAGTATTTTAGATAGGCAGTCCCGGAGCACCAAGACAGAATTGCCGGTCAAACAGGTCCGCGCTCTTACGAACTCGTGCTAAGAGCTCAAAACAGTGGCTAAAAGTCACTTTGAATCATTCGAGAGAGATGTGCCCACATTTCCTCTGTCTGTTGAGAATGTAGCCGGGGAAATATTCACTTGAAAATCTACGCATGGAACAGAACCTCTCAACCGAGTTCTGCCCAACCGTTAAACTCCAGGGCCCACACCTTCTCTTCATAAATTTCTACCGCTAGCAACGAGCGATGTCTACAAGAAGTTACTGCAAAGCCTGTAACAGATGGAAGACAATTTCTTTGCCTCCCAGAGAACGAAACACTCTGCACACTGACAGTCTTTGCCTTTAATACCCTTCTCAAGTCTGAGCTAGACCCTAATTGTCAGCTCTTTATAAATATTCCTCCCATTAAAATAGGCTTCGAACTATGTCTATTAAAGGAAATCCGGCAACCCTAGTGGAAAAACTTGCAACTACCAGTGCTCTGTACGACAAAGCCGCCGAAAGAACAATCCCATGGAGGTCTATTTATGTGCTAAATGTACCTCGGAAATTCGGTATAGCAAGTAAATAGCTGAAATTCAATCCTGAACCTGTCACAACAGCAACATTGATAGAGAAGATTACTATAGCAGTCGATATCTTCTATCTCGATGTTATGATCGTGGGATAATGATACACAACCCGACTCATCTACTACAACTTGGATCATCTGTTTCAAAGAACCAAATTTATCCCTCCCACAAATGCTCATGCTATTTGGCTACCGCATTACCACTAAAATTCTCCCTCGCCGCTCCACCATAGCCCAATGTTTATGCTATCGGCTATAACAAAACAACCATATCTGCTTCTCTCCCATCAGTTGCCGGCTCTACTGCTCCTCCCAGTACGCCGAGCACAACCACACAAGCCTTTGTAGTATTCTGCGTAGAACATGCATGCCCTCTTAGGTGTATCTACTGCCACGAACAAATCCCTCCGACTCAATTAATACGAGCTCCATCCCTGTCCCTCTAGAAACTTCAAAGTAAATGAACACATTACAGCCATCAGACGATTTGGCGCAAAAACACGTCTGATACAATAGAGAAGTAGGATGCTGTAAAAGTTTGTCTGCTGAAACCCCAGACCCAATCTGCGGATCACAAGTCCCCCAGAAGCTCCCCTACATGAAACACTCTGGTGTGACCTCTCCTCCCACGCAATCTTTAGACATTTACTCGGAGCTCCCCATCCAAATATCCAATCCCATCTAGATTTTGAACCATGAGAAAGGCTTGACCATCAATGAAGTGAAATTTTCAGAAAAGTAAAACTCAATCGAGAAAAAAACAGGCCAATGATTATTTTCTCTGTCAATGCTGGACACGGAGCATAAAATAAATAAATTATACCCAATCATTGCGATATCTCTATTGATATCACTTTAATTCAAGAACCCTACACTTCGCTAAACCGCACTAGACGTGTATCAAAAAGTCACCCAGCCTACAAAAATTTTTCTCCTGTCGATGACCAGCCAACATCCAGGCCTCGGATGATCTCGTATGTTTGTTAGTAGGTAGTACTAAACGTAGAACAAATCTATTTGAATGACGACTAAAGGCGCATTAGTCCTAGTATAAATAATCTACATTTTCGCTATTTTTTGTCTCAGGATACGTCAGAGTCTATCATCGATTGACCTATATCTAAATCGGACTAGAATTTAACCAAATTATGACCTCTGTGAACACAAATAGTTGCTTATTTCCTACTTCTAGAAACCAGAGGTCTTTGTATCATTCCGATCAAACGAGCAAAGTTCTTTCCTTGCGACAAAACAGGTAAAATACCCATACAAAATCCACTCTGATCACCAGATGTACTCTATCTTCGTCTTACGATACGATAGAACCAAAAATTTTAATATTCTCAACACCCTCATCTCTCTAGCCTCAACTGAAGGTACTATGTTGCAACAAATTCACCAAATACCTCCTAGCTTCCTCGAGGATAATTACCTACTCAAAGGCGACTTTAACCTTCATCGCTATTTATGACAACCATCTTGGCCCAGATGCCCATCGCCAGACGCAGAAGCACTTGTGAACTGGACTGATGTGAATAATAATTTTCTCGAATAGCCACTTCAATTCGGTCTAAAGAATTAGATGTAACAGCTTAGAGCCTGAAAATTTCCCACTTTCGCTTGCCTCGACTGAATTCAACCCGAAGATTCCTAATTCCCTTTCTTTTGCGGACCTTGACAGCGTTGCTGAAAATATCACCAGGGCGATCCACGAACCTTACTCTGTGGTTGCAAAGCGCTCTGTTGGCCTTAGTATAGGTAACCCCAGATGGGGCGAGTCGTGCAGAGTTGCCTGCATCTGATATAAAATGCTTACAGATCTCTTATCAGCTCAGATGAACTCAGGAAAGAAAAGGAAGACTTCTACCGAGCAGTTTGAATAGCTAAAGACTCATTTTTCATGGACAAGATAGACTAAAATAGCATCAACGAGGAGGTTTATCGGATTGGTAATATTGTCGGTTCACCTAGTGAACCTCGTTAGTAATAATAAATATGTATAAACGTTGTTGTTGTGTCATCAATTCCTGGTAGCTTAAACCGGCTATCCAGCTTTGCAGTACAAAGAAAGTGAGTCTTCCATCTTAAAATTTCATACTACATAGTGAGGCACTGAATTAACTTGATGCTGTTATTCAACTATTCAATAACTATTGTAGGATTTTTCTTCATCTATTTTCTACATGTTCTCTCACTACTTCCCTATGAATAATTCAGCTGCGGCTCAACCTCGGTTAGCCCATTAATTGCCGAATATACGTACCGAAATATAAACCTTGTTCCGACAAAAATTAGAACAAATCAAGAGTCACTTGTAGATCCTCTCCTCTAATCGACTCCAGCTCCCTAAGTAGCCCTGTTGCCACCTCGCCTCCCGAAAGAAATTGAGGTCCTTATCCGCAATCTTCTTTCTCATCACGCTGAAGTCCGGCGATATGCCCATCGTTACCACCACTGTGTCTTGGCACCCACGCCTTTTTCCTCCAATAATACTGGAAGAACCCCAAACAACCGATTCTTAAAGCTAGGAATACAGAGCACAGCATGGATGGGATTTCCATATCTATTCTTAGGATTGTGTAGCTTCTTATCAGGACTTAGGTACAACGTCGGTCCCTCGCATGACTTTGGCCGCTTTTAATTACCCCAGATATTTCTGACGTATTATACTCGTTATACTACAAAAACCCTGATAAGACAGATCTCTCCTCACCCCATTCGTACCGACCAATTTCACTTCTTGCTATCTTAAGTAAAGGACTTGAAACCCTCCTATCTAAACGCCTGGCCTGGACAGCTATTCGACATAAAGTAATCGCAAGGTGTCTATTTGGTTCTCTCTCGAATAGGTCTAACGTTGACCTCATTACTTCTCTCACCTATGACGTTGAACCAACTTTGAATAAAGGATGTACAGCAAGCATCCTTACTATGCATATGAAAGCTGATTTTGACCCCGTTCTTCTGGGAAGGCTAGTCCGTTGCTTGAGGGAGCAAAGCTGGCCAGAATACCTGGTAAAATAGGTGTAGTCTTTCGCCACTGGCCGCAAACTTCAAATTCGTATTGACGGTGTACTTAGTCGCGAAAAAAAAAATAAGAACCTAGCTGGTGGTCTTCCACCGGGATTCCTTACCTCCCAAAATCCTGTCTATACTGTTTATTTCTCCGTATTTTGAAGCCAGGTTTTACCTGCAAAAAATTTCTCACTACGCAAATGATATCGCAAATATTGCCATAGCTGACCCGCTCCAAAGAAAAAAAAAAGTGCATTTTTTTTGCAGGAGTCACTTCAGAATGCTCTATATCATGACCTTAACAAAGGAATCAAATTTGATCGAGAAAAGTCACAGCTACTGCACTTTGCACGACACCATGCAGATAAATCCACATCCACAACATCCCCTGAATCTATTGAAGGCATGACGGTGGCAGATAACAACTCATACCCGTATACCAGATAGCTTGAGAGTTATGTCGACAAAAAATAGACATCCAAATGGCATGTTCGTAGATTCGCAATGAAAGCCTTAAAAGTAGCCCAACCCTTCGATGTCAGGGCAATACTTGCCAAAATTTTCTCTCATCTCTTCTTCTTCAGGCTACTCCAAGCTGTGCATTTCTTTTGTTTTTTTTACGGATTTGAGATCTAGTGGCTTGTACGCCCTAAAAATCTCTCCTTAAGGACCCTCGGCCTCCAATTTACTTGATGGACATATCTGTAAATTTCAAAAGGTAATCATAAACTGTGCTAGAGCCATATTCCCAGATTACCGGTGAACTGCAATAAACGCCCTCTCACGTGAATCAGGCCTTCTTCCTCCTGCACTTGAACTCGATAATAGATCTTGGCACGCGGCTCTCCTTACCCTCCGCTTAGACCGACGCCATTCCACCATATGTCGAGTGGATTGGGTTCCGTGTGACCGCCGTCCAATTTCCCGCCTCTGAAGATGGATCCATAGCCGCCCTGATGCAAAATCCATTGGCTCTCTTCCTTCCCTCCGTGGTAGTTTAAAAAAGTCTATTTCGCTAGTATAAGACGAATCACTAGACCCCCCTGCCGTTCGATATCTAGTGAGATTCCATTCCAAGACCTGGCCGTCTTTACTGATGCAAGCCGCACAGTTTCTGGTATCCATATCTGTTAGATTACTCGCGCAAGGT
>MCBS01024766.1:0-13482 GCA_003611235.1 Golovinomyces cichoracearum
ACAAAAATTATTGGTTGCGGAAAAATTCCGATGTAAAGGGTGGGTAATGGTTATATCTCGGGAAAGTGCGCAGGGTACTGATGAACCACGTAATTCAATATATAAGTGATCTAATCCTTTACATTCAAAACCATGACAGAAGTGATTCCAATAGATCTACGAAATATGCTCTAAAGAGAAATAATAGATAAAGAATTTACAAAAGTAATTTTTAATTTATGAATTGATTTCAAGTTATTATCAAAAGTATCAGAATCTAAACTTGATTCGATCTATTCTGTGAGCCACTCTTATGTGCATGCTCAGAAATATCAAGCCTGACTAATTAATAGATCTAAATTTTATTCCTGTAATATGGCCTCGGTTGAAAAACATTTTTGGTTCAGTGGTTGTAAGTGTCCTTGACCGTAAACAACTATTGCTGAAGTTGAGGTCGACAAATAGCCAGGACGGAATTAGGCCAGCGGGGAATGGAGGCTATGGGGACGGAAAAAAATAGCGAAATCTAGTGTGCAATTCGAATAATTATTAAAAGGTCGGATGGTGGAGTTCACCGTCGGGGCCATTCTACCAAGTAGAGTCCGGGTAGCTTGGACGCATGCTCCACTTGAGACGGGAGAAAGCTGGTTCAAACCAAGCAAGACCTTCCGCGCTCTCAAGCGCTAATAAAGTATTCGTAAAATGGCTAAAGCGTACTTAGAGGTCGCCGTAGGGCTCGCATAAACGGTTGCCCAACTCGAACAAATGCAAATGCAAAAATCCAATGGGTGTTGGATATTCTTTCTGTAGCTTTAGCATTTGACAAATGGATACAAGATACAGCATTCTTCGAACAGATCCAGAAGCCGTCTTAATAGTATCTTTAATCAAAAAGTAAACATTACTCTTTATCGCTTAGTTTCTTGCTACACTAAAATTTCGCTGTACACCGAATCATCAGAGCACCACCATTTAAGGGCAGGAGTAATTAAAAAAAAAGACCGTCCCAGATTTTTCATGCTTTTTTCCTGCGGTTAGTATTTAGGGAAGAGTTTGCTTGTCCGTAAGGCGTAATCCTTGAATGATATCTGCGAATGAAAACTAAATGTGAGTGTTTCAGACGTGAAGATGAAGCATTCTACAAAAGAATACGTATCTTCCGTAAACACCTTCACAACCTAAAGCTCCAAATCAGGATAATTGAAATGTTTATTTATTTATATACTCGGTTGATACGTCTTACCTCAGAGAAAAGAAATTTACCAGCCGCATGAAGTAACCTGAGTACCTTGTGGCATGCGAGCTAAGCATCACTTCCGTTAATAGTTCCAAAGGTTGAGAGCGCAGAATATATAGTCGTTTGTTAACATAATTTACGTTCTGGGCATCGAGTCCTAATCTGTCTCGCGTGTTGGCGCTTGCAAATTCCTTCCCTCAAGAGAAAGGTGTCGAGTCGAGGGGAATCCTCACCATCACGACCCCTATTCGTCTGCGTAGGTCTCGAAATTTCTTCGTCTCATTGAATCACCCCTAGCACCACCGATCATCCCATACATTGTAGATCTAACGGCTCTGCATCACCTAAATTATAATTAACCCAATGTAAACAAGCTGTTGACATAAGAGATCAGATGCCAGATGGAATTTCAAGGAGTCGATGTTTAGATTCCTACATAGCTTTTTTGAGGGGAGACTTAATCTGTTCGTTGCAAAGAGTTTAAGAATGGCTGAGGTTTTATTTCTATATTAGCTTTTCCCTTTATTCATGGTTCTTAACTCATGGTGAATGCTTTCCAACCCATTCGACCTGATATAACTAATGCCTAAATGTCATGTTGAGAGAAACCTGTTATCGAATGGGCATTGTTATAGATTTGAGGACCATGTCTTTCAGATATCATCCCTACGTATTCCCTATAACACCAGCGCTAGCTAGAGTCAGTTTCATAAAACTTTAAACAAAAAATAAATTATACGGTCAATTTGCGTGCTCCATCAATTTTTCTGTATCTGAGTCAGTCTTGTTGACTAGAATGGAAGGTTTCAAAGGTGCGGATGTCTTTGTGCCAAGATATGCGGGCTAGTCTTCTCAGCAGAGTCTAAGTAGAATGAACATCTGCCCATCTTGAGATAGAAGAACAAATTTTTCGATCAAAGCATACCCAGCATGGCTATAGACTTGTATGCATACTCAAAAAACCAGTTCAAGATGATTAATCATGTGAAGTCTTACGAAGAACTTCCTCACTTTTCTTTCAGTCAGATACACACTGAATGTAGTGGGAAAGCTCTTGAACATCCGTTCCTAGGTATGTATGCATTTTTTTTTGTTTTATTTTAAAGGTCCTAAGCCTAGGCTGTAATTCTATGAATCTAGGACCAGTAGAGCCAGTTGAGGTTTCGACCAACACATATACCCATCTCGTTCGCACAATTTCTATCTTGTTTATTTCATTTACAAACAAATATAGATTTTAATATACATAGTTTTGACATAGCATTTCTCATACTTTGATCTCTACCACCATTTTAAATATTGGCCAAATTGTTAATCACTTCCCCCGTGTCCAGCAGAGAGTGAGCTTCCGGGTGAGAGGCCTAAGCGGTCCGTTTTCCGTGAGAAAGTTACAAACTTCTCATGGCACTTCAGTCCAAGGAGTTTGTTGATAAATGAGCTCGTTGTCGAGCCTTTTCTAAGCTTACGCATTTGGGTTGAGTGTTCTCGAAATTTAATGAAATGAAATGGGGCAGTTTCTTAACCACAGATGTTATCTATGTTCGCATCTCTGTGATTAAAGCGGTGATGGTATACCGAGAAGCCCTCATAGCCTGTTCTAGCTGCTATAAGTTTTTGGAATAGAAACCGTGTGACAGCGAGTTCTGGAGCTTACGGCGACGCATTTCTAAGTCTAGATTTAATACCTCGTTGGACGTGCAAAGGACCACCATTAGCCAATTAATGCTTGTCAGTATGGCTACTTTCATCGATCAAGGCACACAAGAGAGATGATCATTGGCTGTGCAGAATAGGGGGAAGTAAACTTAAAGCTGTTCGTACAGCAGTAGCAGCTTCTTCTTTCCTACTGATTCTTGAATGCCCTGATAACTATCTGACTTCTAAATTCGCTTTTTAAGTTATATCGTGAAATACCCCTGTCAACCAGAGAATTGAGGAAGATATATCAGTCTGATAAGCCTTACATGCGGCTAAATTATCCTGCAGTGTAAAAAATTTCCCCTCGTTTTTTCTAATGGGGAGTGCGGCGGGTGACACTTTAGTTCCACCTAGAAGTTCCATATCGAAAATCTCATCACCATATAAAGTTCCCTGCTTCTCCTCAAAAGTCGTACCGTCTCGTTAAAGAGCGTATTGATAGGCAGAGCGGCCATTTCCTTCTGATGAGCCATCTGAAAAAGTGCATGTGCGTTACGGTCCTTTATATCTTACCTGTGTTGCCTCTGAGTATGGTTGTTCTTCTCGTGTAATTCAATATGTTGCAACTAGTGCACGGACCAAGTGTAGATAACGTCGACTTACAGATCGCTAGAGATTTTCCTTTTCTTCTTTCTTCAGTTTAGAATCTTATGAACTATATTCCTGATTTGAGTCTTTATCTGATTCGACATGATCATCTTTTAATCTGTGCTCTTTTCCGGTCGTCATAATATGTTTATTGAGGAGATTGATTCAATCCATTTTTAGATTGATTTAACCCCTTCTACTTCTTTCATTTGTGAGGAAATACCGTACGTAATGTTTTCGTGTTTTCTGATGATTGCGGTATTGGTCTGAAAGCTCTTTTGTCAGGGTTCTATTCTGTATTATCTATATATATGGAGATATACCAGATCATAGCAATTCTATGATTCTATGATTCTGGTCTAGCCTTTTAGCCATGTGGTTATGCGTCTATCTCTCGCATGATGTAGGATGGCACCCATTATCCCGTTCATCGACGTCCCAATTTTGCCCCTCGTCCCGCTGTCTACATACAGCTCTGGCACCTTTGAACACGCGACATTTGGCTTTCTGGACGATTTGATAGTCGAGGATTTGCGTACTGCTTATATTTGAGTATTCCAACGTTAGGGCATACACTTGCTTGACAGCGAATTAGGTGGTAATTTTCTATCAACTGAATTCTTGCGGCGAGTCGTTGTCGATTTTCTTCCAAAAGAATCCGTGTTAGCAGGTTACCACTTTCTCTATGGAGGACTCTATTTGGTGTTGTTTTCCACACCGATAAAGCAGCTCTTAGTACTATGTGTATGGTCTACTCGATAAGATTACACAAGTTTGATGCAGGAGGCGTCATATTTGCCTTTTTTGTTAGTCTTTTCACCCATGGCCATCACACATCCGAACCATAGGTCGCTCCTAGGATGACGCATGTATTGACTGTCGTCACTTGAGATCCGGCAGCTGCTACTCTTTTAACTGGGTTTAACCTTACCCTACAGTGAGCGATCTTGAGGGCTTTACTGCAACATATTGGCACATGATGTTTTAAAGATTTCTGGGAGTCAAGGTAAACTCCTAGCCATCAAATATTTTTCACGGGATCAATTAGAACAAAATTTACTTGTATTCTAATATGCGCCTCTAGGCAATTTTTAGGGAATTGCACAAACTCGGACTTCTCGGCGTCAAAAAAACAGCATTTCTCTTTTTCTCATTCTTATGAGGTATTTACCTTTTGCTGTGTGGTTACTGCAGACTCTTTGAACGTGCGCCGTACTCTAAGGACCCCAAAGTCATCCGACTAGCTAAAACGTGCCCGAGAGATCCCAATACGCATAGGCTCTGCTAGATCTAGGAAAGAGAGGAGAGGCGAAACTGGCGACTCATGGGGGACACCACACATCAAATTCTTGAGATTTTTTACTCCTACGTAACAGACCTGTACATATCGGTTTGGCAGGAATTTAACTGTCCACCACAGTAGTGAATCTGCCCAGATCCATGCTTGTCTTCTTACTACTAGTCAATTGTGGAGCATAGCGTCTAAAGTACCTTGGACGTCAAACGTCACAAATGTTGCTGCCCATCTATGAGTTTGAGCTTCCTCAATTTGTTGACCACGCAAGAGACAAGGTTAGTGGCTGAACGTTTTGATAATGCTCCATATTGTTGTGCCCCCACTACGCCGGAAGCAATAGCTAGGTGCGACATTCGTTTAGCAATCAATCTTTCTAGTCCCTTTCCGAGACAAGATGAAAGAGCTATGGGCCTCTTTCATTTTACGTTTGCTGGGTCTCGTCCGTTCTTAAGGATAAAAACGACCTCCACCAGCTTGAAACAGGATAGATGGTACCCAAGACGCAAGCGTGCGCGAAATAAATGAGTAACATGATTTGCGATATCCATCAGCTAACATGTGTTCCCGCAGCACATAGTGCAGCTTCTCATTTCTGATTCTCATAATTCCTCAGCCCATGGAATACGCGCGGCTTCGGTACCCGATATTGCAGAAAGATCTTTTGGGGCCTCGAATCGAGCAAGAAGGCTATTTCGTAAGGTCTCCACCCGCTCTAATTGCCCTTAAATAAAATTTCCATTAGAGAATAGTGGGTTTGGGATTCTGACAGATCTTCGCTTCGCCCACCGCATAAGCTTGTAAATATCAGATTGGGATGACATGGCGTTTAATTTCTTCCTCCAATATTTTCTCCTTGCCGGAGCGATAATATCCCTGTACCATTTGGCATATTTAGTGCGATTCAAGTCGGCAATTGTACTGTTGTATTCTGCGACCGCAGTTTTGCGATCCAAAGTCTACCAGGGCATAGCTTTATTCCCATTCGTAAAAACACTGCAAAATTCCTCTGTAGATAGGTCCAAGTCATCTGTTTAATTTAGATTCCTAATGTATGGTATCCATCCTGAAACTACATGTGAAAATTGAGGTAACCCATCTTTCGGAACTTTAAGTGACCCTTTAGATGAAGTTAGGGTCGGGATTTGGCTAGGTACTGTGCCGAAGATTGGGAAATGATCGCTTGTCATGCATTCATCTCGATCTACCCATGCCGATGCTTCACTACTGATTGTTCACGCTAAATTTAGGGGTTTATCCTGTGCTGTGTGTTGGTTCTACATTAATAAGGCATACAAATTCATTCTCCTCTGCACATTTATCTATTTCTTCTCCTTGGCCATAATACCTAGTAGGACAGAGTTGCCAAGTCCAGTTTACACAATTAAAGTCACCGACCACGATTCAAGAAGGAGGGGAGTTCAGTCTAGTAAGGGTTTCACTGCACTAATCACCTGTGGGTGTGGTGTAAATTATTTAATTGCGTGAGTATCTTTAGTAATTTTTCTAGTGTAGGTGACTGCACGCAGCCGGACGTTCATACCACTGTAAGATATAAAGCGATCAAAATAGGGGTATGATTTGATACGGTCAGATCACCACAGTTCCTGTATCAATAGGATATCTAATTGAAGTTCGCACGCCAAGGCCAATGCGATGTCATGTGTTAAGCCTCGTCTTCCCACATCGATTGCCATAAATCTGATCGATTGATAGAAGGAGCGACGATCCCTTAGGTGGCCATCCATAAACGCATGGCGTAACCTATCGAGATTTCGACAGGTGCCGCTTGCGGGCTGCAGAAATTTGTCTTTTCAAGGCTGAAGAGTCGTAGGTTTTATATTTTTATCGACTGTGTTCGTGATAGACGCTGTTACTTTAGCTTCAGCAGCTTTAGCTTGAACTATCGCATGATATTCCCTTTTTCCCGCTTTTTTTATTTCTTTAGTTGCTCTTTTGTTTGCAGTTCCGAGCGGGTAGGACGATCAAGGCAATTCCAGCTATCCGATATATGAGGTCCTCAACAGTTTCTACACTTGGTAGGCGCATTGCACTTGTCTTCACCGTGCTTTGAACACCCATAATTTCGACATGAAGGCGCCCTCGAACAGTTTCTTATCGAATGGCGACTATTACAGCGATTGCAGTAATTCAAGGGCTATTTTTTCTTGAAATTTCTCATTATTCCAGATTCATCAAACATCCGGAAGCCAAGACGTGGAGACTTCGTGAAAAAAGCTATTCATGTACCATGCAGAGCTTCTAAAAGTTGTGGCCGCAAAGTTTTAGAGCACTAGGACAAGTACCAGTAACTCTTTCCACCTCATCTAGCAGCATACTTTTGATAACTTCCACCTGTCCTTCTGAGGGGAAAATTGTCTTAGGCATGGTTGGTATTATTATGGGAGTCCAATTTGAGGCAGGTTCCAATTTTAAACCCAGCGAAAGTCTAATAGGTGAATGTAACAGCACGTCTCATTACTCATTATTACGATGGACTTAGGGCAAATACTGACCTGCCAGCTATAATAGAGGCAATGGAAACTGGCGATATGGAAGGTTTTTTGACTACGACTTCGCGGATGCCAGCAGATGATATGCTATGCCATTCGTGATCGTGCAAGAGCTGAGTGAACAGTCTTTTGTCTTGAGTGTTCGAAGCTTGTTGTTTTTTGTCTGCCGGAAGACTGGGGGGTATGGCAGGCTCTGGAGCCTGTAAATTAGACCCCGTCAGTTCGACCGAATCTTTGATTGCTCGGGATTTCTTAAGCCCATTGCTAACTAATTTAGCCCATGAATTTTCTAGCATCTGACTCTTTTCGGGCAATTGGTCATTACTAGTTGTTATTTTCTATGTATTAGGTTTGCGGTTGACGCCATAAGTGGAATTTCGACCTGGCATGATTTCTTTTATGTTTTTGATTTCAGTGCCTCCTTATCATTCTTAAGGCTAGGCGTATTTAGAAGTAACTTTGAAGCGGGGTACATATACACGACTGCTGATTGAGATATTGCTGATAGGAGCTGTGATTGAATCTTTGTCGCATTCTCTTTTTCTTCCCCTTCTTGGAAGATGTTAATGGTGATATCTGTGTTGATGATAAAGCTAGTCCGCACCATTAATCGAGTATACCAGACGTGTTCCTGTCGCTGACATGCTGCGAAAATTTCGGCAAGCGCTGGAAGGTAAAGATGAGCTGAATCATTATCATTCTATCGGGGAGTGGTAGCAAAATCAACAGGATTTTCAGTGGCCCGCTTAGAGTGAGGAACAGGCTCTAGAGTTTGCCCGCTTGTTACTGAATCTTTTCGTAGCGTCATATCTTATGGCGGAGGTGATAATGTTGCAGTTTGGGGGGAAGAGATAGGATTGAGGATATTGTGTGGATGAGGGTTGGTTGGTGGCCGGTTTCCGTCGAAAGAGCTTGTGATTCCTTTGTAATTCCCATAAAATCACCCATATCTCCGTATCAGACCGGTTGGATGACCAGCCCAGATAGCTTGATATACATGGAAGGATGAATCTTGAGTACGTGACTGAAATTTAATTTGATGAACATTATGATAATATTGTGAGCTTCATCTTCCGATTGGTGTTTGTAGGTTCGACATAATTTTCAATCATGTAACAAGCTGACACTGAATCCTGTCTAGCCCCAAGGTTGAATACAGCACTACGGCTCTCATTTAAATACAGCATCGCATACTGAGTGGTGAAGATTAAATACGTATCAAATACTGTTAAATAATCTACTTTCGTCATCATAGCAATATGGCGATAAATTTACAAGGCCAGAGATTTGAAATTGATCTTTCTGATGAAGAAGATAATAGTACACTCAACAGATCATCTCAGACCGATTTAATCCGGGATATCAAAGAGAGATCTATATCAAACATCGCCTCCACACCAACTCTCACAAATCACACTTCCTCTGGCTTTCCAAGTCACAAAAAACGCTTTCGGACATCCACTTTTAAACAGAAGAGAAATTTAATCAAAAGTGAAATAGGACACGATGTATCTGCTATCTCACCTGAATCTCAAGTTGCTACATCGATACAGGAGAAGCTTGGATCGCATGAGATAGAGAAACAGTGCATTGATGAGGAAAATAGACAACGACTTTCCGATATGACCACAGAAGAGATTGAAGAGGAGAAACGAGAGATTCTTTCACAGCTAGATCCTTTGTTGATTGAAAAGCTATTAAAGAGAGCTAATCTAGATGAGGCTCGAGGTGATACGGGTATTGAGGAATCAACTAAACCAGAACTACAAACGAATCCAACTTTTATCACTGAAACAACTAAACAAGATTCTCAGCCTGTAGATTCTGCTCAGGGCGTCCCAGCTCCACGAATAAATGGAAACTCTGTAGCCTCGCGAAGTGTGAAATTTGTAGATGAAGAACAGGAGCCTTCATCTCCGATTGGGCTTCAACCTGCCTCTAAACAGCCTATACCGGCTATTGATTACCCGAAAATACATTTTCCAGCTGCCCCATCTGTACCTGACCTTGATCCATCTGATCCCTCATTTCTTGAGAATCTCCACGCAAAATACTTTCCCAGTCTTCCTGCCGATCCTTCTAAGCTAGCCTGGATGGCACCTATACCTACACATGGCTCAATTGAAGATCAAAAATCTTCATATTTTCCAGCCCAGTCAAGTCTCCCCGCTTCTGCGTTACGCTTTAATTTTCGCGGTGGTATTCTCCCACCCCGCATCGCGCGTGCCGTACCTGTAACAAAGGGACTCCATCATCATGGTGAAGCGCCAGAAGCAGCCGGCTACACGATACCTGAATTAGCACACCTCTCTCGATCTGTATATCCAGCTCAGAGATGTATTGCATTTCAGACATTGGGTCGAATACTTTACAGACTAGGGAGAGGAGAATGGGGTAAAGACGACAGTGACATTACAATGGGGATATGGAAATGTATGACGGACGGAAGGATAATCTCGACTCTTAAAAGTGCTGCCTCGGCAGAAGGTGGACATCAGGGCTGTAAAGCTTACTCTGTGGAAGCGATTTGGTTATGGCAGAAAGGGGGTGGCAAAGAATGCGAAGTCCCTGATAAAAACCTATCGCCTTTTCAATCATAGTCTGGCAATAGATGATAGTTTTAGATAATAAGCTGTTCAATAGTTAAGCTCAAGACTTGATTTCCTCTTGGCCGCCCCTTATTTATTCAGCGAATATAACTCTGACATAAAAAAAATATGGCAACAGGACCTTTTCTCTTTGTCACATACTGTAACAGACTTCTACAAAGGTAAAATATACATACTGCTATTTTATTAGATACAGAGCGGTTGTTTTTTTAGTGCTTGTACCATTCTAAGGAGATAAAGAAAGCATAGATATCCGTATGCAGTTATCTTCCAGTCGCCTAAGTGTATGAGACCTCCTTTCGGATCATGATCGTAAGAGGATTACCCGATATACGTTCACAAGGAGGTAACCTGTAAGAGTTTATCTTTGATTGCCGAACTACACTTGCTATCGGCAATCTTCGAATACATAATCTTTCTTCACTTCTAGTTGGTTTTCTGTTGTTCTAACTAGGTTACTTGACTTGGGTGACTTTTATGTCTTCCAATCATCTCGTGAATCTTCTATTAACTCCTATGTCGACAGATAAATAAGCTGTGCTTATATCAGTCGAAATCGAATTAGTCCGATTCAGCCAGGTGATTAAAGGAAATAGTCGGCTATATTTAGAACTAGTCCTAGAACAGGCCTAATTAAAGATCTTGCAATCAACATTGATAAATTTCCTCGTTAAACTACAAATTACTTTTTGACCAATAGTTGTGAATAAAAGCGTTGCTGTCCTCTCACAGTAAGCTAGTCCATATTTGATATAAACCCATTGAGTTGTGATATTGCGGAACAGAAATATCCCATGAAATAGACTAATACTATTCAATTATTACACTAAGGTATAGGACTGAGGTGCGAAAAGAAATTTCCGAGTCACCAGCAAAGTCAGCTGTTTTTTTTAAAATACATATTTGCCCAAATTACTTGATTTGGACATCAGATGCATAACTTATTTCACAAGCGAGCCGGTCAAAACGCGTTCACGACGCATCTTTCGGGTATGGTTCTTATTTACCTATTTATTTTTGGTACCAATGTCCTCCCGAACTGTAGGACGCGTTTCTTTAGCTCTTCAAGTAAATGCTAGCCTCCAACTCCCATCCCTTCGAGCTGCAGCCAACGCATACGATTTTCCGTTTGAGACACGTGAACGTCACCTCGGTATCCTTCCAAGAGCTATTGCACCCGCTAACTCTCGCAAACTCACTATCAATGAAGAAGTTCTTATTTTGAAGATTCTTCGGCTGTCTGCCCAAGGATATCCCCCTCAGTGCGCTCTTGTTGATGTCACGGTTCTGGAGATTTCTCGTGTGTGGCGTTAGTTGGGTGTTTCAGCTTACACGGCGATCTCGGCTTGTCCCTTGTTTTAATTTTCTTACTGTCATGTATCACTGTTGTGATATAAATGGTGTAAGCACTGGCTGTTGTTTGAAGAAAGGAAATTCCGGTCAGTATGATCCCAAGATATTATACGCTATAGATATATTGACAAAGATTGATTCCAATGGCAATCGAAAGGTTAGAAAACAGATAGATAATACCTTATTTAAACAGGCAGTCCTCTTGAAAAAGAGGAAAAAAACAAAAGTCAATTATCCTTACCAAACGCAAACTCAATTAATATAACTGAAATAGTTGAAGACATGGCCAATACAATGCTCAAGACTAAGAATCCATCTCATCCTCAAAGTGTACGCAAGAACTGGGTCACAGACTTTGTCGAGCGCTATCCATAGCTTAGCAGCGTCTACAATCAGAAGTTTGACTTTCAAAGGGCAGATTGTAAGGATCCAAAGCTTATCAGCTAATGGTTTAAGCTGGCAAGAGACGCTGTTTGGCAATATGATGTTACTGAAGAATATGTCTATAACTTTGATGAAACTTGCTTCCAAATAGGTATTATCTCAACCTCTAAGGTGGTCACAGCCTCAGAGAGGAAGGGAAAACCAACAAAAATACAGCCAGGAATCAGGGAGTGGGTGATAAGAATCGAGACTGTGAATGCATAGGGCTGGACTGTACCACCATTCATCATCCTTGCTGTTGAGGCTCATCAAGCAAACTGGTACCAAGCTGACCTTCCTACAACATGGAAGATTGCTATTAGTGACAATAGCTGGACCAATGATGAGCTTGGTATCCAGTGGATACATCATTTCGATGAAAAAACTAAGCATTCTCAAGGCCAATGGAGACTCTTAATCTCTGATGGCTATGGTAGCCACCCTACTGCCAGATTTAAGGATTTCTGCCTTCAGAACAGGACCCTGACCTTGTGTATGTCTGTCCATACATCTCACATCCTTCGGCCTTTAGATGTAAGCTGTTTTGAGCCTCCCGAGAAAGAATACGACTCTCAATTTGAAAACAAGTTAAGGCTTGGCATCAACCATCAACAAAAAAAGTTCTTACCAGCCTTCCTCGTAGCACATCAGCTGGCCATGACTCGAAAGAACATCACTTCTGGCTTTGGAGCAATTATTTTCGTCCTTTTTGACCCTGATCAAGCGCTTTATCGGCTTAGACCAGTGATTGAAGTCACACCATTCCCAAAAAGTAGCCAGTCCTCTTGATACCCCAAGTCACCAAAGCCTTTGCCTGAGGTGAAGAAACAAGCTCACTTTGTCTTATCTGAATTTCGCAAAAGAAGAAGATCATCTGCTTCTTCAAGTGAGGAGCCTTTCCAACAGCTTCTTAAAGGTTTTGAGACAGTGGCCCATGAGAAAGCGCTATTGACTGAGAATGCTCTTCTTTGAGCTGAGAATAAGTACCACAAGCAAAGGCGAGCACGCCAAAACGGGAGAGTCAATAATTATCCAAAGAGGCCAGGGTACGGTTCAGAACTGAGTAATTGTTGAACAATCACATCAGATAGACAAAAATGTTGATCCGAAAATCCGGTCTGAACAGCCAAGTGCTCTTATAATAGCACCACGTCGACGCAGCAAGTGTAATTCATTGCAGCACACTGCTAGAACATTTCGCTCTTGATAATGGCGATTTTATATAATTTGAATGAAAATGAAGTTTATTATACTGTTTCAAAGATGAATCAGATGAAATTTTGACAGTTTCGATTGTGTGACCGGCTCGCTTGCGAAATACGTTAACTATCGAGTCTCTAACTTAAATTTCTGAATATTAAACTGTAAGACATGGTTAGGTGGTACTATTCGACTCAATCTGTGTTTACCTTAATCGGCCGCAAGGTGCTCAGTTACGTAGTCACTTCTATCTTTAGATTAACGTAGTTATAGGGAGAACTCTCGTAAAGTAATTAGATGAAAGTTTTACACTAATTCATTACACGTCAGACAATGATAAAAACACTTACGTAATGTGATAGTATGGCATTGATATCTGTATCTACAACAGATTGGTAATTACCTTTTTTGCCCTTAGTATCTCCTTTACTTCAGCTTCGATCTGACCTTGAGCAAAAATAGACTGCACATCTCAAATTAATAAGGCATGATCTGTTAACATGTGAGTCAATAGTCCCAAGTGGTGACTAGTGGTTGATGGAAACCGGAAAATGTCGGGAATATATTGAGGTGTGGCAAAACAACACT
>MCBS01024767.1:0-13997 GCA_003611235.1 Golovinomyces cichoracearum
ATACCACTATACCATCCGATCCGAAGGCATTATTATCAGATCAAGTAGGATTCATAAAGTCAGTCGCTAATGAATCTGGCCATATACACAGCTAAGAGATAGATGCCTTGAAAAATATCACTGCACAGACAGCTAGGATAAAAAGATGTATAGATTCAAATGAAAGGTCGTGGTCAAAGAGGCAGCGTCGATGATTTTCTGTTTCCATTAAATTCTTTTAGATTTAAGTCATTTAAGTTTTTAGTTAATTCAATGCGAATAATAATTTCTGCTCTTATAACTCGCGTTTTCACGAATTCCTGTCAGCATCATTTCATTTTTTGATGGAACCACGAGAAATCTGTGTTTGTACTTAATGAAAATACATGTATTTTCTTCAAGTACAAATTCAGATTTACGTCTATGTATAATATCATAATGCTAATGGAGCTGGAACGAATGTTAAGTCTAGTTGATTCACATTTATACTGACTGGATCCCAAGCTGAAATTTTCGATCTCACGGATAAGTTTTAGACATGAGAGACTCGGTTAATCAGCCAACCACGAATTAGTGGAGGGTTTTTAAGGTCACGCCAGTATACAGAAGAAGATAAAAACTAAGATTATCAAAAGCTGATCAAAGATTCCATTTAATTTAGCATTAGCCCATGAAAATTGGATTGATGAAGATTGGCACCGGTTCAATTTTTCCAGACGAGACCAAAATTTACCGCTTAGATAGTAATGGTATCAGATCTACCCGGGGGAAAGATTCATCGAAAGTCAGACCGGAAATGGATGAGTAAACACTTAAGTTTGGAGGAAGAAATCTGTTAATCTGGGCACGTATATCTTGTTCTGGTGCAGGCAGAATGGATCTTGTCCTCGGCAGGATGGATTCAGAATAGCTCTTACGCATTCTAGATTCTTCTTTGATACCAACGCACAAACAAGTTGCAAATCAGCTTGGATCAATTGTTCGACTTTTGGTTTACAATGTTCAACCAAACGCTTCTGTCGATTATAGCGTTGTGATTTGGTAGACCGAAACAACAAAATTTGACAAGGTTCTAATGATCTTGAAGTTTAACCAAGTGTAAGTATTTAAATATGTAATTAATAAGTTGACTGTAAATAAAGTATCAACTTATCCTTCCATCTGTAGCTACTTGTTCTCAATACTATACCCTCTCGTTGANNATACAGTTTTCTCTTGTCAACGGGAGAGTATAGTACATGTACAACTAGAAAGATGCCGGGAAAGATAGGGGAAATTCTTTTAACTTCACGATGCCATATTAATCTACTATTAAATTGTGGCAGTTCCATAGCTATTTATGTAAATAGCTACTATGAATTTCCATGTTGCAGGATCAAACAGAAGACTGGACTTGGGATTAGAAATACTTGCTGTCAATATCAAGGCTATTTCCGATATAAGTTATCGGAATAGACCTAATTTTTCAACAAGACAATGGCCCTAAACAAACTTCTGCAATAACAAAGAGTTATCTAGCTTCAATAGGGCAACAAAAAAAAGGTTGGCCTGGCCATCTCCACCATTTGATTTGAACTCAATCGAGCACCTCTGAGGGTCTGGCCAAACGCTAACTTGACGAGTACCAAAAGTTAGCCAGAAGCATGCACGGATTCTGGTCAAGAGTTGAGGTGGAATAGAAAAAATATTGATGTAGAATCCTGTCAAAATTTGATTGGCGGTATACCGATGCGAGTTCCGGTTGTTTTGAAGGCCGTAGGAGGTTATACCAAGTATTTAGTTGACAGTGGCAAATTGTTGCATTATTTTAGGAAGCCAAGTTTGTGGTCTAATCGTTATCCACCTTATTTTCGATGAGAAAAAATAATAAATCACATTTTTAGGGATATAAGTAGTGATTACTATTCGCCCCGACTTGTTGATTTCTACCGTGTTTGCTGTGAAGTTATCGAAGATAATAGCAATCTATGTGGTTTCAAAGAAACAAGATCTTATCTACGGAAAGTCTTTCGCGTTTGTCTAATTTACCTATTTCGGTTAGGCCTATTTTCGGTTAACATGTAGACATCATTCTACCACAAGGACAAAGCCGGAGAAGACATACTTCTTCTGTCTTTTATGGATGTGTTTTTGGTATTCAAGAATACAGAGATATTGGGATAGAGGAAAATAGACGCGGAATCCTGAATTTATCTGGAGTTCGGCTGTTGGCAATATCAACCTTCAGGCATGGTCCGTATGACGGTCAAATTTTAGATGGCGTAATTTCTACTTGGAATGTTTTTATGACTGCAAATTTTGGGTCGATCATTTTGATATAAAAGTCTATTTCTATCCCTTTAAAACAAAAATTTCAGCGCCACTTCTTGACTCCATATTCTCCAAACCCCATTTAAATCTGAAAGCTGTCGTCTTCTATTCCTCTTTATCCATATCACTGTCAGCATCAGCACCGAATAAATCTTCGATGTTTCCACCTTCTTCATTCCCTTCCTCCACTCCTTCGTCTTTCATTTCTACATCTTCATTTTTCTCCTCATTATTTGCGCCATTGCCAGCCAAATCATCTACCTCAGAGTCTAACTTAAACTCACCCTTTAAACCCCATGGAACTCCGGTCAACACGAATCTCTCACTCGGTAACCTGACCCCCCACTCGTTTTGAAGTACTCTTGGTAGGCCTACTCGATTTCGTGTTTGTGCAATCTCCATCAAGAACTCTTTACTTAATCCACTGCCATTACCACCACCAAACTGATATTGTAACCGACTCTGTATCGCTAATTGTACTGCATTTGCACTGACTTGCCCATCATCCCTTTGGAAACCACCCGGTGGAGCATCGCGAGCACGAGCTTGCTGTGATATATAGGCATCAGAAGAAAGGTGTAAAGCATCCGAAAGAATCGAAGAAGAATGGCGGTAGGCGAAGTCAAGTAGCTGGAGCGGGACGCGTTCTTGATATGCAGTGCAACCTAATGAAGAGAGTAACAGGTGGATTAAACGCGCGTCTCGTGGTCTTCTGCTTTGTCCAGAGTCATGGTTTGATGTGAGGGGAACGGCTGGATTAGATGCGACGGGTTGTGGCGGTTGAACGGCTGCTGCCGACGTGGCTGGTGGAGAAGCGTAGCCGTTACTCATTTGAGTTTCTTCATTGCCATCTACCATTCTGAAGATTTTGGTAAAGGGATATGGGGAATGGAAGCCTATCTTGAGAATAAAAGTATATATACTTTTGATGACTGTACGAGTATATTTAACTAGAAAATCAGCTTTGGACGAGGTGAAGCAAGAGTACTAGAAGATAAATAGATTTTTAAAGATGGTCGTAATAGTTTTTTGTACAGTGATGATAATAGAGACGACGGAAAACGATATGACAGAAAGTATAAGCCTGTGTCTAAAAGGGGAAGAAAATCCTGAGTTTATATACAAATCTATCTATCCGAATGCGTGAGGCCTTGGATTGTGAAGAGATGTGTGGATTGAAAACGGCTGATCTGGCGACGCCAAAATATCCCTCTGCTGATCAAATACCCCACCATATGCAGCATCTCACAAAACTGGCCGAAAATATTAACTTATCGAGATACTTCTAATGATAACTTGATAATATAACCCCTAAAAGTCGAAATTTCTAATTGCTAGCTGGTAAGTTAACGTCTCTCCATAGCTTACATCTTTTTAACGTGAAAAATACGAAGACTGTACATTCTATACAGGTCTTGGTACTTCCAACTGTTCGACCAACTTCGAGAGCACGATTTTTATACATCGACCTGTGAACAGCACTATGGCAAACCTTTCAATTCTCATAAAAGTTTCTACTCACTCGATGAAATTTTCTTGTTCTGCAGCTAAAAATTATCGTTTGTCGCTAAGTTTAATATATCATATTCTGTTACGTAGATAAATTCTAGAGAATAGACCTGGCTATGAGCTGTTGGATGAATTACAGTAGCTAACAAGATTGGCCGAATAAATTCTTAATTCTAGTACTTTTGATAATAACTTGACAACATCAGTTTAGAAATTAAAACATTTCAAATGGAAATTATTCATTTGATATTTCTCTTTAAGTTACAACTCTTTCGAGGGGGATAAAACTTGAGTTTCTACCTGTTCGCGGTTTCCCTTACGAACCTGAAGTTCGTCTTCAGAGCCAAAGAAATACGCAAACATCGCATGGTCACGGTGGGACAGGTTACCCGATGGGTTTCCGAAGCACAACCGGCTTCCGATACGGGGGCCACCCCAGCAGAATTGAGATGATTGCAATGTATGAGCTGCAACACCACCACCTACTGTTATCTACAGGCGATAATAGTAGTATCCAGACTCATCAATATCAGATGCATCTACGATCCCTGCTGCGCAGGTGTGGGCGTTAAGACAAGTCTGCCTACATCGTCTGCATTGCCTCTATGCGCACCCTCTTTGCAGGCTCTCTACCCTTTTCCTGCCCACCGCCCTCTTTTTTAGCCATTAAATTAGCTATCTCACCCACTGCAAGGGCCCCAGCTGTTTGTATGTACTTCCTCTTCCAACCATTTACCTCTGTCGCTACCTCTACAGCCTTCCGAAGCCCTGCCATTTCCTTTCGCAATTACACTGTTTCATGCCCCATCATTGCAACACCCTTGTATATTGGTGATCCAATCACAGTTCCCTGGCTGTAGATTATTTGTACTGCGCTTCTCAGAGCCTGTTGAAACCATACTGCTAAGGATAACTCTCATCGTAAAGCCTGTCTCATCAAATCTGAACATGTCTTCGTCCGTGATACCGTCCTTAGCCATTGTGTTGGCAACCAACTAAAACCAGGGCGATATGACACGTGGATCTTCGTTGGGGGCTCGCTAGCAATCGTAAAGAGGACTCCTTCGAAGCTTGATTTCAGGTATAAGCATCTTAAATTTATCTATCCAGTGCTTGCCAGTAGGCTCTCCACCGTGCCCAGCAAGCAGATCATTGGCCATATGTCGCGCCATAGCTTTTTTTGCGGGTATCCCTCTTGTATCAAGCTTAAATTTACGTCTTAAATGTGCCCTGTCCTCCAGCTTGCTCAGCTTCTTTGAATTGGACTCACAACTACGTCCAGAGAAGGCTCCTTGGCATAGTCAGAGAATGCTTCGAGGCACGCTGGAGGATTTAATAACGCATCTTTTGCTATCGTCGCGATCAATAATTGTAGTATGGATTACAAGCTGGGAAGGTCCTTCAGCTTAGATTAATTGCACGTTCCGTTGGAACAGCTTTGTGGAGTGAAGCAGTTACTGGGCTATCATAATTATGGTGGCTGACTTCGCTTGAGCGGTACTGATTGCAGATTTCAATATTTCGTTTAGATTCCCTCAACGGACGCGCGAGACTAAAAACCATCCACTATTTCGTGATTGGCTCGTATCTAGCGAGCCTATGGTAATTTAGTAGATGGTTTTTAGTACCAAACGCACGGGCCCTCGCCCAACAAGCAAGTTTTTTTCGTGTCAAGCTATCTTATTCTTCATTATCAACTATAATTCTACCAGCTAACACAACTAGTGGACTAATATATCTTTGATTAACAATTAATTCGCATCTGAGAAGATTATCCTCAATCAACGATTATATCCAGTGAAAATTTTAATTATCGAGTTGAGTTCACTTCTCTAACACGGATAATATCGCTAATTCAATAATAGAATCAAGATTAAACTTAAAACTACCATCCACTATTCTGTATCGAACCAAAGAAGGTGTTGGTGTTTCTCTATCAACGAGACCTCGTGAATTAAATAAAAGTTAGCTGTCTATTAAGAATGTTACAACTTGGGCAAACTCGTACTCTTAGCTCTTCTTCCGTTGAAAATAAAGCCCTTGCCGTAAAAATAGAAATCCCCGACGAGGAAAGCTTTTGCAATTGGTGAAAAACCTAAAATTAAATCATTGGGTGGCATTTAATCAAAATAAGAACTGCTCTAAATCCTGTTTCGAAATTAGCTGAATCAACGGTCGGGAAAAACTCAAAAAAGAACGACCAATAACAACCGAGTGGAGAAATTATTTTCAATGTTCAATGTTCGTTCTTTGGTACGTCTAGAGCCCGTCCGGAGGGGTCTTCTAAACGCACATTATCTAGGCCTACCAGGCATTAAATTTAGAACAAGTAGCAACCTTCAAGTCATTAGCCAATGACTACAGCTGTCTAAACGACAAAGAGATAAAATCCTTGAATAATATCACTGCAGAGATAGCTAAGATAAAAAGATGTTGAGAGTCCAACGAAAGGTCTTGGTCTAAAAAACAACGTCGCTGAATCTATTTCTATAAAATTTTAGAACCTACAGGACTCCTTATTTTATATAGAACATATAGTCTTCAGATCTTTCGCTTCATTAATCGCACTCGCACAATTTTCGGTAGTTGACATTTGTTGTGAAAAAAACTTCAGAAAAATAAAAATGGCCTTTAGGAAAACGGCCGGTCTTTTTCCGCAAGGTCATTTTTATTTTTCCGATGATAAAAAAGAAATTTATTTCGGCGGATCTCCTAGCCACGGCGCGATGGTTCAATGGTAGTTGTGATGATAGTAGGTGGCCGCAGTGGATTTGACAAAAAGCTGCCAATCGAAACCACGCGAGTTCTTATTGAAAAGAGGCAAATAATTTTGCTCTTAAGCCCGCAGCACATATTTGATGGAACTGCACAATTTTTTCATGGCTGGATTCCGGTTAAATAGCCAATCACGAAACAGTGGACGGTATTTAGTCACACGCTCAATGGACCTATTATATCATCATATGTGGCTAGAAAATATATCCGTCTACTATGATTTGTCATCAAACAATCTTGATGCATCATCAGCGTCCAATTTTGCCTAGTTAAAGGCTTTGACGAATAACAAGACCCTTAGGATTTGCACATGAAGTATTGCTCAAAGAAATTTTAAAGCCAAGATGAAAGTATGTAAATAAATGTTTAAAAATTGAGAAAGTAAACATTGTATGCAAACGGAGTCGGAGGGTCATGGACTGTTTGCATAAAGATATAATTTTTTATCGAAAAGGCTAGAATTTATTACAAAAAACTCACACGATAAACTCGAAGTCTTTACTGCACAGTATTCTAGTCAGGGAATTCTAGAAGTATTTCGGTGTACGTCAAATGTGCACTGAAATATAATCCACCCAAGGTTCTTAAATCGATATAAAGATAATGATAATAAATAATTGAGTTACCAGAGTTTCTGATCTTCAATAATATACGATGTAAGACATCTGTAAAATAGAGCTGATTGAAACTGAATGACAAGTTATCTTTCTAAACTATGTAAATTGTTAGTTTAAATACTCATTTTTGAATACGCCTAGACTTCCGTGCATAGCCCATTTCCTCGTGCAGCCGTTTTGTCATTACTGTGTATCACACAATTAATCAAATCCGTTTGATAACAATTACTAAATTTTTGCTTTATCAAGTAAGCGTCACGCTTAACAATTAGGCGTTAAGCTTGACTGTCCTTGGTGGTTGGAATTGGAGGTTTCGTGGCGCGCCCCTGTTCTATATTTTTAAGCTTTAAACAGACAGGGGTGTCGGACGCTTTAGGATTCTAACTCCTGTGCCGACTTGATCAATCCGATTAGAGTTCATAGCGGGGATAAATCTACTAACTGAGATGCGGCCGTCTCGGCCGCAAAGATTTTATGATGAATAGATCAAATTTGCTCCAGATACCGTATGTAAAGATATCAACACTCTCACCATGGAAACCACTCTACAAATACCATTCTTACCTTGCCTGGATCTAGTAAATTCTCTAACAGATAATTGTGAAGGTCTTAGTTTGCAACAGTTGTCTATTTTAGGATGCGTTTACCTCAACGTAAACAGATACAGTATCCAAACCCTTTTTCAATTTATGAAGAAACATGTCGAGATACAGGTGTACGTCAATCTGAACGAAATTGATTCCATTACAGATATTATTACAATTATCGATGCTGGTGCGATTAAGGTTTTTGTCAACTCAAGCCAGGGAGAGCTTTTAAAAGAATACTCGGATCGATTAGTCTTAATCGAAACTGCCAATATGCCGGCTTCAAGGCAAGCCAATAATTCTAGTATTTTGTTGGATATTCCGGATTTAGCAGTTGTAGAATCATATCTGCAATCTGTTACAACAGAGAAAATGTATCCCATATATCTAATGACGACCACATCTGATCTCGACTCCTACGTTGCACTTGCTCAACGATACTCGGTAGTTCCAATATTCTCAACAATGAACCTCACCATCAGCTCCAGTACAGAGGGTAAAGTTTCTATACCCAAGTACATTTCTGCTGTATGGAAATCTGATAGAGAGGATAAGTTGGTGGCTACAATTGTCACAGATGTAAGAGGATTTGTCTTGGGATTGGTATACAGTAGTGAGAACAGTCTAGCTGAGTCACTTAGGACAGGTACCGGCGTGTACCAAAGTCGAAAGAGAGGTTTATGGTATAAGGGCGCCACGTCTGGTGACACCCAGAAACTAATTCGAATATGTATGGATTGTGATCTTGACAGTCTAAAATTTGTTGTGCAACAAAATGGTAGAGGTAAGAAATTATAATTTGCTCAAGATACGTGTTGATCGTGCAGGATTTTGTCATTTACCTCAATCAACGTGCTTCGGTAATCTACACGGTCTAGCAAAACTAGAAAATACTTTGATGTCAAGAAAAAAATCTGCCCCAGAAGCATCATATACAGCACGACTTTTCTCCGATGAAAAATTGCTACACGCGAAGATTATGGAAGAAGCACAAGAACTATGTGATGCAAAGACTAAAAATGATGTAGCATTTGAAGCAGCCGACTTAATTTACTTTGCTCTAACAAAGGCGATAGGATGTGGTATAAGTCTTACAGATATTGAAAGGAACCTTGATGCAAAGAGCCTAAAAGTCAAAAGAAGACGGGGTGATGCCAAGAATCAATTGGATGAAAAGACAGACACAAACAACATAAACTCTGCTAACAAGAAAGATGCAGCGAATGAGAATACTAACGACTCTTCAAATCCTGATAACTTGCCAGTAAAGCGGATTTCTATGAAACGCTTTTACACAAGCACAACGTCACCAGAAGCTATCAGGGCTGCTATAAAGCGACCTTCTCAAAAATCGACAGATGCCATCATGGGAATAGTAAAGCCTATTATACAATCTGTCCGAGAAAATGGTGATAAAGCACTCCTTGACTACACTCACAAATTTGAAAAGGCCACTTCTCTCATCTCACCTATCCTTAGAGCACCATTTCCTCCATCACTCATGGATTTATCTGCTGAAACAATTGAGGCCATTGATATCTCGTATGAAAATATTCGCAAGTTCCACACAGCTCAGAAAGACGAAAAGTCTCTACAAGTAGAAACAATGCCGGGAGTTATATGCTCCCGGTTTTCCAGACCTATCGAGCGAGTTGGTCTGTACGTGCCTGGTGGAACTGCTGTACTCCCATCAACTGCTCTCATGTTAGGTGTGCCTGCTATGGTAGCTGAATGTAAAAAGATCGTTATAGCTACTCCTCCACGATCAGATGGATCTATCACCCCAGAAATAGTCTACGTAGCACATAAAGTCGGTGCTGAATCTATTGTATTGGCAGGCGGTGCTCAAGCTGTAGCAGCTATGGCTTATGGTACTGAGTCTGTTAGCAAGGTTGATAAAATACTTGGGCCTGGTAATCAATTCGTTACAGCAGCTAAGATGTTCGTATCTAATGATACAAATGCTGGAGTAAGTATTGATATGCCGGCTGGTCCTTCTGAAGTACTAGTTATCGCCGACAAAAGCGCCAATCCTGCATTTGTAGCTTCGGATCTGCTTTCTCAAGCTGAGCACGGTATCGACAGTCAGGTAATTCTTATTGCGATTGATCTCTCAGAAGATGAACTTACAGCCATCGACAATGAAATTCATACGCAAGCTATAGCTTTACCAAGAGTAGATATCATCCGTCGCTCCATTGAGCACTCCGTCACCCTAGTCGTCAAAAGCGTCAAGGAGGCAATCGAATTAAGTAATGATTATGCTCCCGAGCACCTGATTCTACAGATGAATAATGCAGGAGAAGTCATACACTCAGTGACTAATGCCGGCAGTATTTTCATTGGGGATTGGACTCCTGAGAGCGTGGGCGATTATTCGGCCGGTGTAAACCATTCCTTACGTGAGTTTTACTTTCTTCTCTCATAATTATCTCCCGAATTTTATTTTGATCCTACCTAAAAATATCCACTTGTCTCACAATACATATAAATAGCCACGTATGGATACGCAAAGCAATATTCAGGCGTCAGTCTCAGTTCTTTTACAAAATATATAACTTCATCTCAACTTTCAACTCAAGGACTTCTGAACGTAGGTCGAACAGTAATGCAGTTGGCCAAAGTTGAGGAACTTGAAGCACATCGCCGTGCTGTGGAAATTCGATTAAAGTATATAAAACAGAAGAATCTTTGATATTTTGGTGAATCTGACTAAAATGAAACAATTCGTCCATGAAATTGTTTTCTTAGGAGTTTGGAAAAGAAAAGGGGCAGATTCATAAGGAGTATTGTTATCGGCAGGATACGAAAATGGCAGTTTATCTATTTAATATTTATTTTAGGTCCTTATTCTGAGGTGATACGCCTTTTACTCTGAATGAAATTTCTACTCCATGATGCAACGCCTTCAACATTATCAAATATTTCATAGGCCAGCGCAAGCCTGCCTTGCTCTTCATCTCCACAAATGAGCGGGGTATTTTAACTACAATTTTTCCTGGTACTCTACTCATTCCTTGCAAATTAATTCCTCATATACTTCTAGCAGAAAATTATCCAGCTGAGTGCAACATAGAGAACACTAAAGTTTGACCCTCCCTCCAACTTTTGCACAAATCCTCACGCCCAATCTGTTTAATGAGTTGTATGTCATACTCAAAGATGTGGAAATAGATTGAGGCGCAGAAATAGTCAGGATCGCTTAAAGTCGTCCGTCGATGAGAAGCTTATTACAGCTCACCTACATATCTTTGCGCGCGTTAATGTTAATTTTATTAAATTATGATTCTTGCAGATGGGTAAATCGGAAGTAGAATTGATAAATTATTGGGTTAAACAGAACGTATCTTAGAATTGCACTGAATTGTCTATCTAGAACAGCATACTCGCTCTCTATTAATGTATCACGGGCTAGTTTGTCCGCCCTAGCTAATATGAAAAGTACTAAAGGGCGTCTTGGTTCTCCGGACTCTTTGACCCTTTTACTCGCAAGCTAATCAAGATCACAACCCTAACCACTTTGGTTGAGAGTGTAAAGGGGGTTATGTCTGGCCAACTTTCCCACAATTTAACAAATTTTAGGTATCTTTTGTCTTGTAGACTTGGAAAACTATTTTGGGCAAAGTAAATATTTTTACGTTGATATTACTCGAAATGAATGATCTAAGATTAGCTGGATGGTCTAGTCAACCAATTTTCTAACATTCACAGTCCTACATATATACATCTAGAATGCTGAAGATGGAAAAGATACCTGTTTTTGCTGAGTTGTCTTTTTCTTAAAATTAGAGTAACAACACTCCGCCTGTTACAGGTCAGACTCCCAGTTACCTGACATAGTACGTTTCCCCCAGATTATTCAGCTCAGCAGTGCATATGTATTTCCTTCGTTCATCCTCGTCATGATTTAACTTCACCCCTTAGCCCATTTGTATATGGGTATGAAAATTTTTTAGTGACACGCATGAGCCTAGCAATTTTAAAGCATAACATGAAGAAGTCTCACTGATACTTGTTTATTGTGCTACTTGAGTCAAAGACCACCTTGAACATTTAGCTCCTCTCTAACCCAGGCCACGCCATGTACACTGCTCCCATTTTCCTTACATGACGAACCCAAGATCATTGATATAGTGACCCTCAACGAACAGCCATTTGCCTCAGTTTTACCTGTAGAATCCCATCACTTCTTCTACTGATCAGCCGCTCCCCTCCAAGAAATGAAAATGGGCGGCTATGGATCCTGCGTACGCGGGAAAGATTCCCATAAACCATGCAACTCTAACCAGGCGAGGCCTAGACATCCAAGCCACACGAGGGTGCGTGTCTTCGTTTGTATCTCCCTCATATCTAACAGCTCAAATATCCTCCCCATACGGACACCACCAGCGCTCAGATGACGGTGCTCTTTCCTCGGGAGGCAGTATAATGCCACAATTTTTATAAAAACTGTAAAAACTCATCGTAACTTCAGTGGCCGACTTGGTCTGATCGGTCGCCATCACATGGCAAGCGGGGTGTGCTTTGGCAACTCATCGGATAACTTCTCCCTCCGTGACCAAGTGATGTTTGCCCGTTTCTTTGGCCCCGAACAAGAACTTCTGGTCTGCAGGTGACACCACGAATAGGTAGAAACCCCGACAGTGTCCCCCACTTGTTTTTTTGCTTGCTTGTATTTATTCATGTCGGCTCTAGCTAACAATGATGTGGCTGCTAAGTCTTCAGGCGCCCCCCCCCCCATGACTCTGACTCGAGTAGGTAGCTTCTGTACACTATGAATGAAGAAATAATACGAAGTAGTACCGTATACACACTTGCCGCCACCCATATCACCGTCGCCCAGCTTCCTGTCGCTCGATATAAATTGTTTCAATTATCAAAATCTGTACCAAAAGAAAAATTATCACTCAAAATGGATGAAAACATTGCTACTGCCACCGCTACTACCATCCTCTCCGCCGAAGACGCAGCTGCTCTTGCAACTGGAGTTGCTTCGTATGCATTTGGAGTTCCTGAAAATGAAGGCGTTGAGCCATTATCACTCGCAGCTGAAGAAAACTATCCTACTTTTGAAGTTGCGAAAGAAGTTGCAAATCATCATGCTATGTTAGCTGGGTATGCGATGACTCTTGGTGGACAAACTTGCAAAGATCCTCGGAAAGGAAATCGAGCTAGGAAATAGGTAGTGTGCAAGCACAATGACAGCCGTGCAAGCCATCAAAAAGGAGGAGCTTGCCTGAAGGACAGTGAACGCAAACAGAAGAAGGCACAGATTAACAAAACAGGATGTCTCACGAAGATGAAGGTGATGGAACGTCCAGACGGAAGCTGGGTTTTGAAGAGGCCTCAGAACTATAAACATTTCACTCACAATCACCTATCAAATGAACGAGCAGCATATCATGAACATCGCCGTCTACATGAAATTATCCCACTGCTCTACTGGCTGGCCCAATCCCATCCCATCCCATCCCTGATCCTGTTCCTGATCCAATTTCCAGCCCTGACTCTATCCCAATCCCGGCCCATGGTGGTGTCAGCCGAGCCTGCTGAGAAAAGAGAAAAGCTGGAGGTTTTTGAGAGGGCGGATATTGAGCTTGGAATTTACTCCTCTGGTGGCTGATATTGGGGCAAGCAGAGCGATTGTGTCCCGTAGCTCTACATCCTCTGCAGGTAGCTTTGTCGTGCCCATACTCAATACAGGCAGAGCAATGACGGAGCTGAGCTTGAAGTTGCTCGTATTAGCTCAGAATGCGCCCACTTGCAGTCTGCCTTGCTCTTGCATGTTGACGGGCGTTGGCTCTCTTCTCAGCTTCCTGAGTACGTCTCCGTTGTCGTGTTAGTGGGTCAAGGAGTGGTGGCGGGAGTTCTATGGGTGCAGAGCCAACTCTTGGCCGTCGCTAATGCCAATGAGGATGGAAATCCAATGTTTGAATCATCCAACCGTTGCTGATACGTTCTTTAATAATGTGCCAACAGGGTATTCCAATAGAGCGCCAGTATGTTCCTGTACAAATGGATAGAGTATCCGACCGTGGGTGTGAAGACCTATCTTTCGCGGCTTTGGCTTTGAAGATTGACCATTGATCGTGTAGTCGGAACTGAGCGTACGGGGTATTCTTTTGCTTCAGACAGACGGAGAACTCACTCTGAAATCTCGTTGGATTGCTTACCCAGCAATATGCTCTTTTTTGTCGAATATGGTCAAGCTGATGGTTGA
>MCBS01024768.1:0-12973 GCA_003611235.1 Golovinomyces cichoracearum
AGGCGCTCAAACAGGTTAAGAGATATTATAATTATATAACATTATTAGTAAGCCACCAAGTGCCAGACAAGTCAAGAATCGACTAAATATATATATATATATTTTCACAAAGGGATATAAATAGGTTGGATTACCATTGTGGATTGATTTTTACACAGGCACGGACAGTGGACTAAAGAGAGCTACGGCACTAGAAGCATGAATATTCGACTCCAGTTTCCGTTTAAGATGATGATATTTTTAACGAGATCGGGCACTAGCCTAGCATCTAGAGGGTATGGCACGGGCAGGCCAGATCTTCCATGCAGAGACTCCTCGCTATCTACAATGACCGGTTCAGAGAAAGCCGGGAGAACAAAAATGAAAACAAAGAAAACACTATTTTTAAGGTGCCAGGGTCCTGTACTACACCTTGATTCTCACGCTACATATTAAAATAGCCCAAGGCAAAATTATAGTCGTGTATTCAAAACCCCTGTTCAAAATTCTGTCTTGCTATGTCACTTTTTTACAGTTAAGATGCGCCAGAATATATGCCATCAATCGTATTCAATCATGTCCCTTTTGGCAGGTGATTATTCCTTCGCTTCTGTCCGTCATTTCTGTATGGCCAGGCGACGCTGGGCAAAATGCCATGGCTGTCTCTCTCGTCCGCATTTGCATTGCTTTTTTTCCATTTTACTATTTGAAGTATCTGTAATAGGTAGCAAAGTCTCTATGCCCTATCCTTGCTGTAATGGGCCGGCGAGATGCCTTTCGAGGTAGAGCTAGCTCCGGAGGTCATTTTCGTCGCATTAAGAGGTCGAGGTCTTCATATCTGTCCGTTCTATTTTTAAGCCACCTTTCTTCTACAAGTTTCTATGTCTGATTAGTAACTTGCCGTTTGAGTGCCGCAAATTAAAGGCCTTTTAGAAATTCGCCAAAAACAGTTTCTGACGTGGGTATGATTCGGTCCCTATTATTTGTTGCAAGTGTCATTTTTGCCAACAAATTGGACTTTTCGTTTCCATGTAAAACATTGTACCACAGTAACTAGCACACCTTATCTGAGATTCTGCTGAGATTGGCTCTAATCTGATCTCTTTTCTATCTGGATGTATTCCGGTTGATTCTAAATCCATCAGCAGACTTCACACGCGAGAGTTGAGCTAGAGACAGCACAATAACTCGAAATGAGACTCGATATGCTACCTAGCGAATGAGATTACAAGTAGAAATTCTCTGGACGTACTGTGAAATATATATCTCCTGCAAAGGAACACTTATGAGCATAGCGTCTAGTCGTCGTGATTATGGTCGCGACATTGGTTAGCATGAGTACAGCAAGTTCCACATTACAATCCAATGAAAATCTTTCTCGTGATTTTTTATCCTCATTTCTCGCCAAAAGTTTTCATATACCAGTCCAATGTCGAATTTGCTGTTTCCCTTGGTCTATTTTCTAATGTGCCATAACGAGTATAGTAGGTATACTTAAATGTCTGTTCTAGGCGAAAGCCGTGAGTCCCTTTGAAGACGCAACATTAGAATTTCTGTGCCGATAGGATAACTAAAGATAGACATTTATTGCTGGGGCTTTCCCCGACATTTCAATAAGTCTAAGTCATTCCTGAAAAATCAACCATGCTCCACATTATGCTCAATGCTCATGACGTGAATGGGTGACTAAGTATGCATTGGTCAATAAATACATTCTGACATTATAGACTCTCTTAACTGTAGTGCTTCGCTGGCTCTTAGCGATGAAGTCAGGATCCGACGCTAGCGTCTATCGAGCGTCTCGCTGGATTAGAACCAACGATCTTTTTCCTTGAGTGGGGAGTGTGCCCGGACTTCCCAAACTGTGGTTCGCAGATGACCAGCCCGGACACTAGCTCCGTCTGATCCATTCCTTTATTTCACTAGAAGGAGTAGGTGGCAGTTTTTTTCGCCGAGTTTCGGCATCTTAGTCTCAGAAGAAATTAGAGGCGTCTTCCATGAGATCAGATGGTGACGGGATGATTGGCCAAGTGAGATGTGTTTTACCCTCTTGTACCTAGTCGGAAAATTAGCGTTTAACACATATTGAGGGGGGGCATCAGGCATCAGATCCCATAATCACACATTCTAGATGTTCTTCACACACGATATGCGGCCGAAGCCTCTCAGTCTGGTATCTAGGGCTGATAATACTGGGGGAGGCAGACACACGCGCCCGGGGCTTTTACTATCTCCAATTCCAATCGTTAGCACACTTACTCGGCCTGGAAGAGGCATCGTCCCATAATTTCATAAGATCGTCATTTGTATTCTCGGCATTATAGGGATCGCATAAACATATGTGAATCGACCTTTCGCAACAAGGCCCTCTTCATTGCTCAAGGATGGTCGGGGTTCTGTTCTCAGGCCCTATTTAAAATAAGCTAAGCGAATCTACTTTTTCTTTCACCCCCAACTCCTCCATGATTCCTCCCTCGCCTCCCCAGTCCATGCCCCCCACCCCACCACTGTCCCATTTCCCTCCATCTTAACCCACCCTTTTACACACTCTTCATCCGCGCCCATCCCCATACAGTTTAGATTTTACAGTCGTCGGATCTATTGTCAAGTCTCTCGGTCTCTTTACGACTACCCCTAACAAAGCACATACTCCAGCTTTCCGTCTTTTATAATTCCTCGCTGTCTACCAACAATTCGCTACTGATCCGCCGCCCCTTCTTAGAGTTGCCATCCACACAACCTGGCGCCAAATCGCGAAGTAAGCGGCTCTTCCGCAATTACTCGGACAACCAGGCTGAACTAAAGCCATACCATCGCGTCTTGACAACGTAATAGTCATAATTGTCGTCAATCCATTACTCCAATTGATCATTATCACAGAAAACAGATAACGACCTCTCAAATACGCAAATATCGGCGATGATAGGTACCCAGATGGACTTGCTCAAGCAAGCGACACATTCTATCATGTCTAGGTAAGAATAACCGAAGCTGTCTGTTTACGATTGTGCATCTTTCTACGAAGCGCTATGAAACACATATCTACACTTTTTTTTCACACAAGGACATATCTTCCATCTTGGGTGCAATGGTGAAGAAGTTGATCGAGCTGAGAAATACTCGCATCATCGACGGAGAAACTCTTTTGGTTGACTCCTGTACCTCTTCTCTAGTTCTCATTCGGTATACCACATCTGCAGCTAACCAATTTATGGCGAGTATCTGTCACATTGTCCTGCAGTCTTCGTTATATGAGTATTTTCTGGTGTTCACTGAATGAAAAAAGAATAAACTAGGAAACTTTGATTGATCCATATCTTTTTCAAACAGATAAACAACAATCATGCCGTTCTTATTGATCTTGTTGCTTGTTTAATTAAAAATTGACTGTATTCTCATGATGACAGGATTTTATCATAGAATCTCCGCTAATCTCTTTAACAGCAGGCACGATGAACACAATGACTCAGACACAAGTAATCGAACAACACAGGCTGGTATGGCGACACCTCATCCCGATTTAGCAGACAAGCGATTCCCGGGAATATTGCACAATTATTTTGGACAGGTTTGTTTTGGTTCCTCTACATTTACAAGTCCTGGTCTGCATGATTCCTCTGCTTTAAATATTCCGCCTGAGAATCTTGTATCCCTAAATAATCAGGAGAAGTCAAGTTCTAGTGATTTGCTGTCGTTAGTTGCAACAGATTCCACTGGCGAGCATGAAGGCAGTGATGGCCTTGCTTACACTGCTGAGAAATTGCATATCATGGAAAATAATCCGTATCCCACGCCACCAGTATCCCACAAGAATTCCTTGCGATACCTCAAATGTACTTCAACTTCGATTGAAGAAAACAACCCCACCAATTCGACGAATGAGGGGCTTTCTTCTCTCAAATTTTCTACACTCTCAGAGAATACATCCGAATCATTTCCCCCAACTTTACGGAAAATATCGATGGCCCCATCGACATCCACAATAACACCGCTGCACATATCTGCACTAATGTCTAACCTCACTCTTGGTTGCAAGTCGGTCTCTCCTGGACCTTCGTCTTATTCTTGTATCACTCCTGAATCTCACTGTTTTCATTCTCTTAATAAACTCAAGCAGCTGACAGAATGCCCTGTGGAAAAGTTAATATCTGAACCCCCTTCTCGCTCTTCGAGCCGGACAGATCAATCTGCATTGAGTCTCAGTTCGGAAGCTGTCAATTACAGGCTCGAACCGATTCCACCAGATACCATCGAAATAGGACCTACCCCTTCCCAAACTCCAGTCACACCAGCTGCAGCCCCAGCAGCCAAGGGCAGGCTTGTCGTTCAAATCATAGAGGCACGAGGGTTAAGGAGAAGCAGAGATCCTTATGTGGTAGCCGTCTTTCAGAGAAATGAGCTTGTTTCGAAAGGGCCATTACCGCAGGGAGAATATATAGATGAAAAACAAGAAATTAGCTTAACAACGGGTGGTCAAGCAGTTTCACGCTCAGCCAGCGACTCTGGAAAACCGATGGCTATCCCAATGAAGAGCCGCCAAAGCAGTAATACAAGCATTTCAGACCATCGCGATTTTAAAAATCCGAGAAAATCTACGAATAATCCTCACTGGGGTACCAAGGCTGTCTTGTAAGAGTCAATATGTTCATGCCAAACGAGTGCTAACTATAGTAGTGATGTTGTTGGCTCTGACTGTAGTATTCTGCTCACGGTCTACGATCGAGGAACTGCTACTGAAGAATTTCTGGGTCAAGTTGAACTTCAAGCAAACCTAGCCGAGAGGGAGAATTCACCCATCAAAGGTTGGTTTAGATTACATGGTAGGAATGACAATGAAAATACAAATACAGGTGAGATACATGTGGAGATGAAATATCAACCTACCGAAGTAAAGCATTACGGACCAGAAGACTTTCAGATTCTTAAATTGATAGGCAAAGGGACCTTTGGCCAGGTTTACCAAGTCCGAAAGAAAGACACACAACGTATTTATGCTATGAAAGTGCTTCAGAAGAAAGTAATTGTGCAAAAGAAGGAGGTCGCGCATACAGTGGGTGAAAGAAACATTTTAGTGAGAACAGCCATGGCTGAGTCGCCCTTCATCGTTGGCCTTAAGTTCTCATTTCAAACTCCTACTGATCTTTATTTGGTTACAGACTATATGTCTGGAGGAGAGCTTTTCTGGCATTTGCAAAAGGAAGGAAGATTTGATGAGAAACGTGCAAAGTTTTATATTGCCGAACTTATCTTGGCCCTTCAGCACCTTCACATGCATGACATCGTATACCGAGACTTGAAACCCGAGAATATTCTTTTAGACGCAAATGGCCATATTGCTCTGTGTGATTTCGGTCTTTCAAAGGCTAACTTGACTAAAAACGAGACGACAAACACTTTTTGTGGTACCACAGAATATCTTGCCCCTGAGGTGCTTCTAGATGAATCAGGATACACTAAAATGGTTGATTTCTGGTCTCTTGGCGTACTTGTTTTCGAAATGTGCTGTGGATGGTCTCCGTTTTATGCTGAGGATACACAACAGATGTATAAAAATATCGCTTTTGGGAAAGTTCGCTTCCCTCGAGATACTCTAACAACTGAAGGTCGAAACTTCGTGAAGGGGCTTTTAAATCGAAATCCAAAACACCGTCTCGGAGCTATCGATGATGCAGAAGAGCTCAAGAGGCACCCACTGTTTGCCGATATCGATTGGGATCTTTTGGCTGCAAAAAAGATAACTCCAATGTTTAAGCCCAAACTTGAATCTGAAACTGATACTTCGAATTTCGATCCTGAGTTTACAAACGCACTCAACGGAAATGGGTCACTAAATGCTAGGGCAGCAGCTCTTGCTGCTGGTATTGCAACATCAACTCCATTAAGTCCTGGAGTGCAGGCAAATTTCAAAGGGTTTACATTTGTCGAGAGAAGTCTGATGGAGGATCATATGGCAGGTTGTAGTAGTACTCTTGATGACTGGGATATTACGGATGACTACGAGAGAGGATATGAGAAAGATAACTTTAGTAACAATATCGACCGATTATATGGAAATGGCCACATAAGTGGTATTACACGGGAATCTTACGCTGAAGATCAAGACTGCACGATGTTCACTCACGAGAATTTTGACTCGTGAGGTTACCTATCACGAGGTCGGGCCCAACGATGATTGCAGATCATTTCTTATAATTTTAATAGTCTTTGGTGCGAGTGGCGTTGCAATCTGGATGGTGTTTCTACAAATTTGGATGAGTTAATTAAGATAAAGGAAGAGCGGAATCGATAAGGTCTTATGTTCATTACTTCAAAATTAGGAATGCTGTTTTATTTTAATTTTAAAAGAAGATTGGATTCTCGCAATCCGAATCGCATTTGTGTATGCAATTTTTTCTTATGCTCAACGACATATTACGATCCGCATTCCTATATCCTTTGGTTTATGACCTGATGTCTGGTTGTTTTGCAGATGCGCTAAAATGGGAACTGAACAGCCTCTATAGGTACTGAATATTGGCTAATAATAATTAATATCATGAAAATTTATTCAGTAGTAACTTCATTGCGCGACCTGACGGGCGAAACCCTAATTATTCTGAATCGAGTGGGATGTGGCAAGTATCAATAGTCTCGAAAAGATTAATAGCTTTCCACACAAGAATCAGGTCAAGTAAACATTGAGCCAAAATTCTTCAAATCACTGGGCAAAACAATAGTCGCGAAGACTTGAAACTGTTAAGGAATTTATCCCCATGACTAAATCTTCGTCAGTATCAAAAAGGAAGAAGATCGACTAAAAGCTAGAAACCTGATTAAAATAAAAAAAAATCCCAGCATTTAATAATTTAGACAGGCGTAGTCTGGAATCAGGTACTTAAAAATTCAGTTTTGCAAACCAGATGAATTTTACCAAGTACCTGAGTACTGAGTCTGAAGTGGTATGCACTAATGCGCCTGTCGCATGAGTATTTTGGTCAATACGATTCTATTGCTTGTAAGGAAAGCCCTTCGCCTCCTCTATCCCATGATTGAATCAACCGTTCGCTCTCCCTTCATGAAACCTCCTTACAACCATAGTTTGTCTTCAAAAAAACCCAAAAATTTTGAGTTATAATTTAATTCCTGTCTCTGCATGTAATCACGCAAAAATCAGTCGTTTCCCGATGACGAATGGTAGGGTCGATCCGAAAGATGGGCTTTTGTCTTAATTAGGAAACCGAAAAAGCCAAATTCGATCGGATGCATCAAGGTAGGAAGAATGATAGATAAAAATTTGAGCCAGGACTCGTAGCAAGAGTGGCATGTGTGACTAGATTTGTCTTGGCTACAGATATATGTGGAATCCGGGCCTCTGTATCAGCACCGCCTATTGGTCGATTAATAAATATTCACTGAGTAGATTAGGCAAAGAATTCTATGAAGAATAAGCTGTTTTAAGTAGTTGTTTGACGCGTTACTAGAATCACCACCAATCTAAATGAGAAAGTGGTGAAAAAAAAATCATGCAATCACAAATTCTTCTTGGTTTGATGATCACCGAAAAATGAATCTCGATGATCACATCTTGCCGCAGTGAATACTTTAAGCTTAAGCCTACCAAAAGTTGCTGATCATTTACGTCTGTTTGCTCAATCAATCGCAACTAATACGAGGGACGCATGGTTGTATTATTTGGCAGTATAAGGTGATCACGTATCTAATTGTAATCTTCTAGAAGGCATTTTGTTGTCTCCTTCCCTAACCAATTCTATTCTCTAGTTACAGAGGAAATTCTGTACACGCCTCGACGCGATGCGGCAGTATCCGTACCGCCTACTATTTTAGTAACTAAAAGACTTAATATCCTGACAGTATTGTATCGATAAAACTTGGAGTTTGCATAGCCTAGGTCTAAATAGATATACCCTCGAGTCAGGAAGGACAGCAGTACCGTGATAATTCTCACCCCACACAACCGGCTCAGCGAAGATAGTAACGCTTAGTATGTCGCTTAACGAACATTACGCCTGATACGTTCCCACGAGGCAATTGAATATGTTCATTAAGCGAACTGGGTTGTCCAAGCCGTGGGGATTTGGACGATCATGTGACTAACACCCTTCTAGCAATTGAGATGGCCAGGTTTCCTGTTGTTACAATACGAAATATAAGGACCCAAAGATTTTTAACCTTCAGCTATCATGTTGATTCGCACTACACGAGTTCCCGTAATATTCACATCCCCCATAAAATTTCTTTTCTGCTGACCAGCATAGCGCGCCTTAATCTCACGGGCTACCAATGTACGAAGTATCGAATTAGTGGCCAAACGTTCTTTCATCAAGCCTTCGGCTGCCCTTCAAGGTTCGCCTTATATCTCTACAAACCTGAAATCTTATTTTCATCTCAGTTAGCTGGTTGAGCTTGTTGATTCAGATTTAACTCTCTCCTTCTCATTGAAATTTAAACTAATCTTTTTTTTCTCTGACAGATGATCTCATTCAGAGCCTTTACATTCGTGAATTAAGAGCCTACAAACCCCCTCCAACTAGTATGAATGACTCCAAAGGCCACGTCCAAACATTCTCACCGCCCAAACCGCCAGCAAAACCTGAAGAAACCGAGATCATGAATGAATTGAGTGCATATGGTATATACCGTTCTTAATCTTTAAGTGTAGGAATTAAGCTAAATTTTTACAGAGGCTTCGAGTGTCGAAATTGAAGGACAAGCCGAGGCCGGTTCTGTAGCGAAGGATGATGACTGGTTTGAGGAGGAGCCAGATGAAAAAGAAAACACACACCATTAGAAATTAAATATTAGTGGACATAAATAAGGCAATAGACTTATCCTAAATTTGCGGATTCTCATTTGATATGAATTGTAAAATTATAAGGATCTGGGTATCTAAGGAATATCTTATTCTACCGATGTACAATATGTATTTACATGTGTCACCTATGACGGAAAAAGATACTAATCAAGAAATTCATTGAAGGAAAGGAAGTTTTTACTCTTGAAGATACTTCTCGAAGCAATTTTTCTCAAGAACTATCGTCTTTTTTTTACACAGGAGAAACGATACTGTTAATTCTAGATTCTAGAAACCCGGGATTCTAGCTAACAAGATTGGATTCACGAGTGATGCCTGAGAGAAAGAATTTTGTGATCGAGAGAAACCAGACAGATAAATGACTGGTGAGATCTGCATCAAATATGAGAAATGAATTTGCAGAATAGTTGTTATCAACGGCAAAACAACTCCTGAAATACGTAATTGGAACGTGAACATTCTGTAGGAAATTCATTTCGTCGCTATCCGGAGTGTTCTGACCGCTATATCCATGGGGCATTATTTGGATCAAAATCGTTGTTATTCAAGTGCAACTCAGTCAAGGGGATGATTTACACTTTTGTTTATATCTTTCGAACAAAAATATAACAAAAACCTAAAAGGCAGTATTATTATCTTCTAAAGAAACCTCATCGGATATTTTGGCTCCCGGCATGGAGAGATAGTTGGTTAGTCTTCTATATTTTTTTTGGATTACTAATGAATCGGAGCGACTAAGTGTCATTTCAGGCATCAATTTTTACAACAATCTGACGGCCAAGGTCATTATTTCTAAGGGGGGGTGTGGAACATCTACGATAAATCCATCTAATCAGTTTATAGATAACGAAAAACAAGAAGAAAAAAATTGAACCCATCTTATCGGAATTACGTAAGATCATCACCATATCTACTCAGAGATCTAACAACTTGTACCGATGCTAGAGCAGTTTATTCTCTTTTGATGAAGGAATTCCCGTGGAGTTTCTATCCCCTTTTCGGATTTTACAAAATTAACGTACATATACGTCTCGCGCTGTTCCGAAAAATTTTCGTTTGATATTTATTATATAAACTTACTCTGTAATTAAATCACAAGATTTGTCCCTCTTCCGACTAATGGAGGAATAAAAAAGGTCTAATCGTTACTCCTGATCACGAAGATAGACCATCGCACATTGCTTGACTTTTGTAAAATACGTTTCAGCGGACTTTCTACATCATGTCATTTACCGCATGAAAACTCATCAAGCCTCAATCCATGCAGTCATTCGCCTTAAGGATGATATGTTGCTTCTAATTACAGATTTGAAAAACAAAACAAAACCAAAAACCCTGCATCCCTCACTACTTACAACATGACATACAGTGACTAAGCTTAAGTATGAGCTATTCCCGACTTCACACAAATCGGACGTCCACCTTCCTTATTTCAAAAGGCAATTGTAGAATCAAAGTTCAAATTGTATCCATGATCAGTACATGGAAATTATTGTAATAAACACGCACCAACGAGCCTACCAAGAATAGGATCTGTAACCTTAACCAGGACCTTGTATGCCAGCTTTTTGCCTTGATGCAAGCCGCTATATGCCATGGCATGCCCTCTTTAAGATTTTCCCAAAAAAAGCACTAAACGATTGGTGCCCATACTGTCTGTCTAACTTCCTCCAGAATTCTTCTATCTTATCCTGAAGTTCCTTTGTATTAACTTAGTGCTGGAGACATCTCATATACTGATTTTTTGGGGGGGCTCCAATCTAATATTACCCATCGGATTTTGTTCTAGAGAATAAGGTGGCTCATCGTCAGGGTTAATGTTTTTATCCTTAAGCCATGACGTAGATTTGCTAGTTTTATGCATAGGAGCGTTGACCTGCGTAAACAAGTCACACCAGCCTGCCAAATCAGAGGTATTTGGTCTTCTACAGCTTCGACATATTAATCTATGGAGTAGCTATACTTCTTCGACTTGGGTTTGCAGTCCATTGCATACATAAATCTGATCTTTCTCCCCACCAATTTATTGCCCAAACCATGACCTGAAGGCTTTTATGTTCGTCCAGAATCTTTGCACTTTTGTCTAGGACCTAGCTCGACGTTGGTATACCCAGTCTTCGTTTATGTTATTTTCTTTTCCCTTTCTCCGCCCACCGCTCATCATGAAAAGATGTACACAGATCGTTGTGCGAGGGTCTCGTCCTTCCTTTGCTAGGCACCAACTAAAGCAAATGTTCGCCGCAGCCTCTATAAGTGCAATGGGATTCTCATGTAGCCATTTTGATGATTTTATGTAACTTTAATAGCTTCCGTATATAGTAAGGTAAAAATAGGGCTAAGTTGCGTCGAATAGCCCCTCCAAACCCCAAAGCTCTGCTTGAAATCCTGCACGATTTCATCTGGTCTAAGGTCTAAAGTTGAAGTTACTGTCTGGAGGACTCGATTGGTCCTTGACCTAGGATACTAGGGGGTACGTTATAGAACCCACATTCACTTTTGTGCTATGTCAAGTACAAGTTACAATAGGTCGACATTGTTATAGGGCCAGGTCCCTTGTTAAGAATTCGGCAAAAGCCGAATTAGGAAAGTTTGTTCATTACTGCAGCAGCGATCTTATTACGATCAGAATTTTGCATTAAGTATCAAGGAAATCGTGAGTAGCTTAGAAACTTCTAGTCACTCCATAAAGATTATCGCCGGTGTCTTCTTGGCAAAGGACTGCCGTGACCAAATATATAATTAGATAGATTCCTTTTGCTAGCCTTTTCTCTCTAACGAAAAGATAAACATATAAATCAACCTACGTGTCTACAAACATTTGGTAAATCTTTAACAGACATCCTGTGTCGGTTTAAAGTCACGTGATCTTAGAGCATTTCGTAGATGCCTCAGAAATTAAGTCATTAGATAAATTTCTGAAAAATTATAGTCGAAATTAGAAATAACCGAGCAAATATAGTGACAACTCACACAATTTACATGGGAGAGCCTCCGAGCACGATATATATGACCGATTCAATGGATCTCTCTCCGGAATCTCTAGCTCATCCAACGGATTCGAGCCATCAAACACCCCCTATTCCCCCAATCCCTCCAATACCCAATTCCCCATCCCCTTTCGCGTCATCACCACCTCCGTTAAATCCAGAACCATCTACATAGATGATAGACGACAGACACATTCTCAAGCCTGTCGCCCCCTCCAAGTGTCCAATGCCAGAAAGCCTCCAGCTTAACAGCAGGAACAAACCCGACATTGCGAATACGTTCCTCCCACTGGAACTTGCTGAGATTATCGCGTCCCGACAGTGACGTGAACGTGCTTAGCACCTGAGGATAATGATTTGTACAACTGTGATCAGCAGTATGGATAGTACTTTGGCGAATTTTACAGAAGAATTAGAAAAAAAAGAAGTTGGAGAATTTAAGGCGTACCTTAAACTTGCAAAGGCGAACTTTGCGGAAAATGATTCGTCTCCTCTCCTACCACGTGTTCCACTCCACTCAAAACCGAATAAAGGCAATGGAAATAGAAATGGCAAGGGAATAGATAAGTATAAGAACTAGCCAAAGATAAAAGTCGCGGTACGCCGTATCGCCTTGAACCAAGTTTCGACTCCGGGCATGATTGAAGAGTGTGAACTACCAAAAATTATTCAAGACAAGGAAATATCTTGGGCTACCGTTGCGCGAAAAGGGCAGAAAAAGGCTCGAGTCGTCAAAAGCATTAATATACAAGCAGTCGTTAAAAATAAAGAAAGCCAAAAGATGTCCCGGAAAAATAACTCTGCTGTTTCATTATCTGACAAAAGGCTGTTTATTTGCCTCCCACAAGAAAACGAATGGCGAAATCTATCTCCTGCAGGTATACGAGAGGTGATTGTTAAAAAGCTTCAAATTTCACCATCTTTGATTGGAAAAATTAAGCCTGTCCATTCAGGATTTGCGCTGAGTCCTTGTACTAATAAAGCTCGCGAGAATATCTTAGCGGCAGGAAATTGCCTCTTCTTGTCAGGAGCGAAATTGGAACCTATCTCTAACTGGTTTCCAATACTAATCCCCACTGTACCATCAACTATTCGTATGGAACAAGTGTTGTAAATGGAGAGAATTTTTTCATCAACAGGAGAGCCTCCATTACACAATTTCCAAAAAGAAAGTCACATGATTAATTTACCTTCC